>NGBS01001079.1:0-11168 GCA_002245135.1 Proteromonas lacertae
TAATGTAACGAACAAATGGTCCATTGGAACTATTCAATGTGAATGAATAATTGAATATGCCAGAACCACCTGATGGTACAACAATTTGATGACATCTGAAATCATTGAATTGAATAGGTTTTGATAAACAATATTGTTTGGTATTGTTGTTGCATTGAGTATCCTTGTTGATATAAGCATAAAATTTAAAATTCTTAAATGTCATATTTTTAATACCACCATTCCTATCCCATGCTATAACATTATTTAAATCTTCATAACCATTTTCATCAATACAATATTCGGTTGGTGTATATGATTTCAAATTTCCATAATTTGCTTTAGTTTGGAATCGAATGCATATATACATTCTCTCTCCAAAGAATACATCACTCTTTAATGCAGCAAATGTATTGTAAAATTTACCTACTGTAATTTGAAATGTAATGTCTTTTTACTCTTATACAATAGCATTAGTTACTTTTTTCATCACTTTCATTATAAATATCTACAGTATTAGTAAATTCATCTTCCGTTTCTTTATCCATTTTCCATTTATTAACATCTTGAATAAGATAACTGTGTTCATCGTTACTCCAATCTAATTGTATTCCATCATAGTAATTGTCTTGATAGAATATATCGCATCTCTTTCTAACTAATTCGTCCATAAATACACGATATGGTTCATATGAATCATCAAGCTTGACCAGATCTGTTCCAGTCTGATTACAAATTCTAAAAGAGGCCAAGCCAAACCCTTCTTTAATTCCTCCAATTGTACTTGGATATAAATCATCATCTTTATTTATAAGTTTCTTACTTAAATCTGCTCTAACAGCACCTACTTCTGAACCTTTTGCTAATGTTCTGTTTCTACATCTATATCGAATTGGATATATGACTTAGCGAGATTAATGATATTATCTCCACTTAATCCCCATCTAATCTCTTCTGTATACGTGTTATCACTTAGAGTATATTCTGATGTTGATCCCATACGGAGTCAATCTCACATAATTATAGAAGGGTAGCATCACAGGGACATCTACACCATGTTTCTGTTTTTTTGGAATAGATAAAGCCATTAGAAAAACAAAAGAATAAAGAAATATAAAAATTAGACTTTAAATACAACAATATCTAAATTAAACTCAATATTATCAAGATTAAGTTCATAGCCATTTTGTTGAGTAATCTGAATAGTGATCATACCATTGTTATAGGTATTATTGAATCTCTTTGATGTATTCAATATGTCATTATTCTGATATGTAATAAATGGTAACTCAGGATTTGAAACGGGTATATTTTCTAATACATTTGAATCCTGCATAATATTCACTATGTCTAATCTAATGGATATAGAATTAACCCATATCAAAGAAGGACGAAATGGTAAATGAGTAAATGGGAATGGCTTAACCATAATTTCTTGTTGATTCTCTGGTTCTTGAGATGGAATATATTCTTTAAAACAACACCAGTAATTGTTTTTGGGTATACCTAATATTTTGTAACTAAGATCTTTGGTGATGATCTCTAATTTTTCTATCCAATATACTGGGTCTTTTTGATAGTATATTATATTCATATCATTAGCTACCTCAATATGATATGTTTGATTATCATCGAAATTGTCTATACGAAATAAATCTCCTTTTCCTTGTATAATAGACACATGTGAACCATCTTCATTAAATGCATCATCTTTTATTCCAAAAACATCATATGTCATATTTTTGACTAAATTATTAATCATACTTAATATCTGAGTTTCATCATAGAATCCTTCTGGTATTTTGAGGTGTTTTATGATGTTTGGATACTTTGGTGTATCTACTTGAACATCATGTCTCCATCCCAATGTGAATACTAATGAAAACTCATCATTTGTTTCTTCCTGTATAGTTGGGAATGAATTGGGTATAACAGCATGTAATAAGCTGACATGAGTATAATCATCATCGAATGATTGCAATTTTAATGTCTTCTTATACTTGTTTCCTCCACCCATGGAATCAGATAATACAATCATATCAGAATTTAAGTAGTATACACGATGATTCGAAACTAACATAAGATAAAATCTATTTTGAAAATAAATTCGTTAATAATGTCAATATTGTCATTATTAGTATTAATTACACTTTTATTTTTTAAAAATGAATAACGATCAGGAGCACAAATATAGAACAGTGCCTTATAACTTTTGGAACTCTGATAAACAAATACTCATTAATTGCTTTAGAAAGGATGGCAAAATGAGGGCGCCAACCAAATCGAAATTATGGAATCTCATATGTGGTGATAAAAAGGAATTAACTTATAGTGAGATCAGATATATACTCAAATACGTCGATGAACAGTATAGATTAGACTTGGAATATAGATTCAAAAATGGATGTTGGTGGGATGAGAGTAAAGAGAAATTAATTCAAAGATTAGGTATTTCTGATGTAGATGAGACTGTGCGCATTACACCTAATATGTTCCTTGAGTGTGTTAACAAGATTAAGGAGAAAAGAAACCCATCTTTTGAAAAAACTCATCAATTATTAGAAAGCATTATTATGATGAATCATGAAGCTAATATATTACCTCCTCCTCCTCCTAATGATAGTAGTAAAGAAATAGAAGAAATACAAGTCAAGCTTGAAAATGACAATGACAATGTCAATCTCACAGATTATGACTTATCTCCAATATCACCAAGATCCATTAAGGATGAATATATTAATAATAACCAATGTCTTGTAAGTTAGTTTATTGATAATAAATACATTACTTTGATTAATTTTGTTTTCTTATATAAGATTCTCATAAACACACATGGACTTTGATGTAATAACTGTTTTGCTTTCAGTTCTCGTATTTGTATTGTATATGATAGCTTTGGCTCTTTTCAAATACTTAAAGGCACACAATTGTATTCCAAACAATACAGACATAGAAGAACTTAGAAATAATATAGATGCCATGATGAATAAAGGGTTAGAACATGATAAGACACTTAAGGATATTCAGTCTCTTATTGAAATCACTAAACAAAGGAAAATGACTATATAAATTTTATTTTCACTTTTTATATTATATTATATTATGTTGTTTTTTGTTGGTTAAACTTGTATCTTACAACTGGGCCCAGTTGTAAGATACATCACAATTCAAGTTACAACTGGCGCCAGTTGTAACTTTAATTTAATAAAAAGTTGTCAAGTGGCGGCCGGATATAGCAATACCAAACACCAAAAAACAAACACACATAACATTACATAAAAATAGAATATATATAGAATTACTTTAATTATCCATATTAGGAACTGGAATACCATACTGATAATGCCTGCCATTATGCACAACTATACGATGTGGATCATTCTTTGGCGCGGCTCGTGGCCCGGCTCGTCTTGGTTTACGTTTTACTCTATCTTTACTTCCTTTTGGTCTTCCTCTTTGTTTAGGTGGATTAGCAGCTAATAATCGTTCATACATTTTCATTAATTGTCTATATTGTAATTTAACTTTTGTTTTGTTTTGTAGTGCATTCTTTACTTTGTCTCTATACAAATCATAGCTCTTTCTCCATTTACTCCTGTTAACTGATTTAGGAATATATGTATTCCAGTCTTTACTAATTTTAAACCCTTTTGGCCATCCTCCATAATAAGACATGTTGTGATTTTTATAATAGATATTATTTAAAATATAGTAACTATTAATAGTATGTTTACCAAACAAAAACAAACATATATAATAATAATAGAATTTTTAAGTATTTAATCAGAGTCACTACTACTACTACTACTACTATCACTACTACTACTACTACTAATTCCATCAGCAACATTTCTATCAATTGGATGTATGTGATAAAAATTCGCCTCCATTCCATTGATAACTCATATGATGAAAAACATATTTTTTAAATTTTTGAGGAATACAATCACCATCTGCATACTCATGTTCTCCATTTCTTAATTTTCTATTCATTACTAATATTGAAGCTCTTCTGTCATACCCATAAGTTTTGAGGTTTATCATTAATTGATCACCATGATGTCTATAATCACCTAGTACTTCTGGATCATTTCTATTAGTTCTGAGTGAACCACATATAAACACCTTTACTTTATTTCTTTTTAATATTTTCATTGTTTTAATTGGAAATTGAATAACCCATCTATGTGCTCTATTGTCTCTATATCTATGAATGTAAAAAGCATATTCACCGTTAGGTTGTCTAAGCATATTATATGTTAAATGGTCAGGCATATTCTTTGTATTTTTTGCTATTATATATATTATTAAATTTTTATGGGTCTAATCAATAAAGTTATTGTTTGTTTAGTAATACAAATGTTTGAGGTTTGTTAAAAAAATAATATCTCACGATCCGTTGACATAATGAATAATCTGATGTGTTTCTTATTATATGGCATATCATGAGCAATCGATTTATGTAGTTAGATTTCATATATGTTTCATAATCAAAGATGATTTAGATTATTGCCTGAAATGAGATATTGATATAATTGATATGGGTATATACCCCAGTAAGTATATATAAATTATAGTTAGATTGTGTGCTAACCCTGTATATAAATATTAAAAATATACAAGTTTGAATACTGGTATGAGTTTGGCAGTTATATTATTAATTATTTTTTGAAATATCATCATGGATAACAAAATTATTTTAAAACAAGATGTAGTTTACAGAGTAAAAGTAAAAGTAGTACATGATGAAGCTGAATATGACATTTTGTTGGTTAATTTACAAGATCTAGCTAAAAACTTCAGATATTTAAGTAGATACCAGTATATTTATCATATTATGTTATATAGTTTTAAAGGCACTAGATTAATACCTAATATACAAAGTCTGGTTGATAGATTTAAATGCATCTGGATTAGAGATGCAAGGTTTAGAGTGGATTATTATAAAGACTTTAAAAATGAATTAATTTATTGTTTGGAGTATAAAGAGTCAAAACCTAAGTCAATTGTATAATTTATAAAAGTTTTATCAATATATAGATAGATCGTAAAATTGACTACATATATGATTCTTTAAAAACATTAACATCTGATACAATGACAGAATTAGGGGATGGAGATATGATAACAGGTTATAATATGGAATATGATGATGAATGGGGAAATGTTGTAGCAGCTTTAGTAAAAGAGATTGAAACAGAGAGTGAAATAGAAGATGATGTTGAATTAACAAATGATCCTGAATTAGAACAAGAGAATAAACAAGATAATAATGTAGATCAAGAAGTTATCACAAAGAAACAACAAGAAGAAGAATTTATCACAATTACTGAATCCGATTTAGAAACAGATTCTGATATGGAAGTTGAAGAAACAAAAAAAGATACTTTGGTTAATTTATTTAGTTATGCAGATGAAAGTGAAAGTGAAGATGATATGGAAGTAGAATGGCAATCAGAATATTAATTATACGGTGTGCTAATTAACACCTTAAGTAATTAACTTAGAAAAGAAAAACAAATATTAAAATATAATTCGTTTCAAAAGTGATTTGGCTTGAACTCTATATTTTGTTTTATTTGATATAGGATGGTCACCATATGTTGTCATATCACACAGTATGGTGGCCATCCTATCTATCATTGTTTTTGATTTTTAAGAAAATTAGATTTCGATTATGATCAGAAAGTCAAACTAAGGGCATATATGAGCCCTTACTAAAAACACATATAGGGAAATAGAACACATTGAAACGGATCTTTTTTGAATCAAAAACCCATATAGGGAAATGGAACACTGTTCTATTTCCCTTTATTATTCATTATTATTATTCTTTATATTCTGCTGAAATCATTAATTTATTACTACAATTTAGTCATGACTAAGATTATGTGTAAGACAAGTAAGATGGCTCATCGCAGGATGTACTAAGATGGAGTCTGGTATAGTAAGAAAGGTAAGGTTCTTGAAGATGGAATGCTTTTCACTAATGTGATCAATGCCTTCGACTTATCAAGATCCCTTTCAAGGAGTTGTTTAACACCATCCTCAGTCTTCCTGCTGATGTCTACTTCGGGGAGAAGGTTTACATCTCTATACGATGGCAAGACAAAGGTAAGATGGTGGACATTGTTGATAATGATGGAGATGCTACTTTCTCAGATGATACTAAGGTAAATCTCGAGGATATCTACTTCAAGGCCAACTACAACAAGGACATTGCCTGCAACGAGAACACCAAGAAGTACTGCCTTACAAATCCTATGGACTTCAACGATGTCCATGTTGTTAGAACTCAAGTAAGTAACAGCTCCAGCTACTTCAACTACTCCTTCAATATCAATAGTTCCATCGGACCTTACGTAAAGTTCATCCTTTACAGATGCTATGACAAGGAAGGTAATGTGGTGCCTACTGCGATGACCTCTTAGTTCAATTGGTGGATCAATGACTGTTGTTCCCCGTATGGCGGAACTCTATATTGCAGAATGATTCAATCAAAACTAATATGATATTCATGATGTTCGGAGTTAGTTATTAACAAATATATAGTTAGTTTGTCATATGACCTACATCTGTGATATACTTATTTATGAACTTCATTATTATCAATATTAAACTAATTTTTGTATATTTTCTATTTTAATGTATCATCCACTACTACAGTCTAAAATACATTATCTGATATAAATAGAATACATTATTTTTAATGTTAAGGTAATAAAAAAGGAAATTAAAGAGCAGGCTTGAGTGAGGCTTGAACTTATTTTTTCTTTTTTCTTTTTTAACCGCCTTAATATTAAAAATAGTGAATTCTATTCATATCAAATAATGTATTTTAGACTGTAGTAGTGACTGATACATTAAAATAGAAAATATACAAAAATTAGTTTAATATTGATAATAATGAAGTTCATAAAAAAGTATATCACAGATATAGGTCATATGACAAACTAACTATATATTTGTTAATAACTAACTCCGAACATCATGAATATCATATTAGTTTTGATTGAATCATTCTGCAATATAGAGTTCCGCCATACGGGGAACAACACATAAGTGTGCTTCAAGTAAAAGGAAGTGCTGATTCTCTCGGGATTGGAGTTAGTAGAGCTATACACGTACAAGGGAAATTCAACATCACTGGATCCACCATCATAGAATCTGTAATTCAAGAAATGCCTGGTAGTATCGGTGAAGCAACTCTGGGTTACTGCTAGATTGAATGATTGGAGTATGCACTTATACGCCATTTGTCATAGTTGGTCATATAACAAAGTAAGTATAAAAGTAACAATTTTTCATCAAGACAAGTAAGAATATACATTTAGTTTGTTTTAAAAGTGTCTGGTAAACAAACGGCCAACTATGACAAACGGCGCACAACAATTGTTCTTCTTTTTTATTTACCTAATAAGTATGCTACAGTAATATTAATCTACACATATATTAAGAAGTGCTAAAATATATCTTATTAAGAAGAACAATTGTTGTGCGCCGTTTGTCATAGTTGGCCGTTTGTCTACCAGACACTTTTAAAACAAACTAAATGTATATTCTTACTTGTCTTGATGAAAAACTGTTACTTTTATACTTACTTTGTTATATGACCTACATCTGCAGTATACTTTTTTGTCAATATAAATAGTTTGAATATTTGCGCCGTTTGTTTTCTAGAAATTTTTGAAGCAAACTAAATGCATATTTAGCTAATATAGACTAAAATACATTTGCTGAAATGATTAGAACAACTTAATGTTGATCATAAGACATATAAAAAGAAAAAAGAAAATATTGAATCAAGCCTCACTCAAGCCTATTTTTTACATTTCTTTTTTTATATATAAAGATTTAATAATTATTATATTCTAATCATTTCAGCTTATTTTTTTTAGTCTATATTAACTAAATATGCATTTAGTTTGCTTCAAAAATTTCTAGAAAACAAATGCCGCAAATATTCAAACTATTTATATTAACAAAATAGTATGCTGCAGAGGTAGGTCATATAACAAAATAAGTATAAAAGTAACAATATTTCATCAAGACAAGTAAGAATATACATTTAGTTTGTTTTAAAAGTGTCTGGTAGACAAACGGCCAACTATGACATACAATGCACAACAGGGGGTTAAAAATTGATTTGTATAATAATATTTCATAATATATTTAGTTAATATAAGTAATTTTAATATATGTTATAATATGATATATGCTACTCTATTGTCTGATATCGCCACATTTGACATCGCCATATTAAACATATGGCATGTAAAGTATACGTAGTATATATTATAAATAAAGTATTAGTTTAAAAGGAAAGTTTATAATTCCTTTAAGAGGACCAACTACATGTCTCTCTATTATAATTTAGAAATATTAATACATTTCTTTATATAACCACCGTATTTAGATAACCACTTGATTTTTAAATTGATTTTTAATAAATATGTTAGGTTTAATAATGTTGTACTCCGTCAATTAGGGTTCAACGTAACCTTAAGCCCCGAAATATTACAAATATATCGTATTGTTCTGGTTAATCAGTTATATTAAAATTGAAAAAGTAGGTTTGAAAGAGGATTAAACTCGATTATTTATTTTTCCATTTTTATTTACCTTAACATCTATTTTTTCACATCTTATTTATCTAAGTAGATGCACATCTACTACGTCAACCTTGTTATGTTTTAAAAGCATAATTAGCTGCTTTATTTCGTATTCATATTTTTCTCTTTCCTCTTTCCCTCCATTAATTTCATCATCACTATTTAATCTACTAAAGAATCTAATTCTCTTAATCGGATTATTTTCTGCTTCACTATACATACTACTTTAATTTCTTTTGCATTTTTCGGTATTTTCTAATATATACTTTAATGACATTACATTACAACATTCTCTGAAATATTTACATTCAATATCATAATTACTTGTATTATAGAATCTTAAAAACGAAAAAATAAATAATTAATTCAAGCCTCACTCAAGCCTACTTTTTAATTGTTTTTTAAATAATTTGTTAATAAAATTATTGTAATTTATTCATATCAAATAATGTATTTTAGACTGTAGTAGTGACTGATACATTAAAATAGAAAATATACAAAAATTAGTTTAATATTGATAATAATGAAGTTCATAAAAAAGTATATCACAGATATAGGTCATATGACAAACTAACTATATATTTGTTAATAACTCTTTATAACTAAGATAAAAATGATATTAGTTTGTTTTAAAAGTAATTGTATGATGAGAGAGGCTCAACGGAGTACAACAAATATATATTCTACGTATACTTTACATACCATATGTTATTTATATAATTTATGTTAAATGTGACGATATCAGACAATAGAGTAGCATATATCATATTATAACATATATTAAAACTACTTATATTAATTAAGTATATTATGAAATATTATTATATAAATCAATTTTGATGTTGAGAAAATTAAAAAAATAATATCAAATTCCTTTAAGAAATATTTTCTTTCTATTAAGAAATATTTTAGTGCTTCTTAATATATGTGTAGATTAATATTACTGCAACATAATTATCAGGTATTTTAAATAGAAGAATAATAAATAGTTGTAACTATCATTTTTACAATTCTGTACTAATATCATTAGAATAGTTCATTTATGAATTTTTTGTTGTAATAATATCTTGTTATTCTTATTTTCCTATTCACAGTGTTGTAATATTTCACTTCAAATAACGACCAATGTTGATAATCTTTGTTGCATACTGGGAAAAAATATATACCATCTTTCTTTATTTTGCTTAATAAACGTAACTGCTCATCACTTTTATATATATTACCTGGATCTATTACATTATCATTACACTGATTAATGAAGTGTATATAAAACACTAGATCTTCCGATTTTAATCTCTCTTTTAATAATAGTTAATTAACTATAATATTAAATTGTCTTATGAAACAGTTCTTTTGTTTACCTTTTAGTGATATTGTATTATAATTGTATGGATCAGGGTTGTATAAATCGGTCATGACCGACGGAGAAAACCGATCGGTCTAGGTCAATAAACAAATGTTGACCGACACCAGGCTGTAGTAACTATTAGCTGACCTCCTCCTAAACATGTGATATTAATAATATTATCTAACTGTACATATTGAATTCAAGCTCTATATATCATTCTATAAAATACCGAATTAACCGTCCGTCGATGCGCTTTTTTCTTTCTTCATAATTGAATCTAACCTTACCAATGAGTTATTCTATTGTGTTATATATGTAATATAAAGTATAAAATGATTATAAAAATTTGAAAGAAAAAATGGCAAACTTTTAGCTTGACATTAATCATTTCTTAAAATTATTATAAATGTATCTAATATAATCTATCATTATATATTCTAGGAGTATAGTTTTACCAATTGGAGCGGCTCGTGAAGTTATTGCCTTAAAAGAGGCAAATATGCTTAAACATCTTAATTTTAACTTCTACAAAACCTTTTGGTATAATATGTTAAAGATAAAAAGCCTTGATAAATGCATTTTCAGTAAAAAGAAAGAGATTAATTATGCCAAATGAAGTACAAGAATATTTGCAATATGATATTCATTACAGCACCTCTGAAACCATTGGAAATATCTGGCTATCATTAAAGTCCAAGTTTCCTAGGGTATACATACTTGCCAAGAACAGTTTTAAACATACTGGACAAATAAGTAACTTATCCAAATCAAATTTATCGTGTGATAGATTACAAATGAAACTGATGATTAGTAGAAATAAATAAGAACATAATTATATAAAATACCAAATTATTGTTGAGTATTAAATTGTAAATCTTTATAAAAAGTTAAAAATTATTTAATTGAATTGAAAATATATGAATCAAGTATTAAAATATATTAGAAGATAGTTTTTATGAAGGGAAAATTAGTATATAATGAATTAAAATAGATTTTATAATATTCGGCTTGTAAGGCTTGACAACGAAGGTCAAGGCAAAACCTATAGGTTTTGACCTATCTCCGTCGGTAACCGATAAATACAACCCTGGTATGGATTTATAATTAATCTTACAAAATTTAATGTGTTTTCTTCAGTGTGTGTATAGAATAGAGAATCACTATCATCATCATCATGCATATTGAAGTAAAAACAGGACAACTTTAGTCTGTATGATTTATATTCTAAT
>NGBS01001242.1:0-26152 GCA_002245135.1 Proteromonas lacertae
TCATATCACACAGTATGGGGCCATCCTATCTATCATTGTTTTTTGATTTTTTTTAAGAAAATTAGATTTCGATTATGATCAGAAAGTCAAACTAAGGGCATATATGAGCCCTTACTAAAAACACATATAGGGAAATAGAACACTGTTCTATTTCCCTTTATTATTCATTATTATTATTTCTTTATATTCTGCTGAAATCATTAATTTATTACTACAATTTAGTCATGACTAAGATTATGTGTAAGACAAGTAAGATGGCTCATCGCAGGATGTACTAAGATGGAGTCTGGTATAGTAAGAAAGGTAAGGTTCTTGAAGATGGAATGCTTTTCACTAATGTGATCAATGCCTTCGACTTATCAAGATCCCTTTCAAGGAGTTGTTTAACACCATCCTCAGTCTTCCTACTGATGTCTACTTCGGGGAGAAGGTTTACATCTCTATACGATGGCAAGACAAAGGTAAGATGGTGGACATTGTTGATAATGATGGAGATGCTACTTTCTCAGATGATACTAAGGTAAATCTCGAGGATATCTACTTCAAGGCCAACTACAACAAGGACATTGCCTGCAACGAGAACACCAAGAAGTACTGCCTTACAAATCCTATGGACTTCAACGATGTCCATGTTGTTAGAACTCAAGTAAGTAACAGCTCCAGCTACTTTAACTACTCCTTCAATATCAATAGTTCCATCGGACCTTACGTAAAGTTCATCCTTTACAGATGCTATGACAAGGAAGGTAATGTGGTGCCTACTGCGATGACCTCTTAGTTCAATTGGTGGATCAATGACTGTTGTTCCCCGTATGGCGGAACTCTATATTGCAGAATGATTCAATCAAAACTAATATGATATTCATGATGTTCGGAGTTAGTTATTAACAAATATATAGTTAGTTTGTCATATGACCTATATCTGTGATATACTTATTTATGAACTTCATTATTATCAATATTAAACTAATTTTGTATATTTTCTATTTTAATGTATCATCCACTACTACAGTCTAAAATACATTATCTGATATAAATAGAATACATTATTTTTAATGTTAAGGTAATAGAAAAGGAAATTAAAGAGCAGGCTTGAGTGAGGCTTGAACTTATTTTTTCTTTTTTCTTTTTTAACCGCCTTAATATTAAAAATAGTGAATTCTATTCATATCAAATAATGTATTTTAGACTGTAGTAGTGACTGATACATTAAAATAGAAAATATACAAAAATTAGTTTAATATTGATAATAATGAAGTTCATAAAAAAGTATATCACAGATATAGGTCATATGACAAACTAACTATATATTTGTTAATAACTAACTCCGAACATCATGAATATCATATTAGTTTTGATTGAATCATTCTGCAATATAGAGTTCCGCCATACGGGGAACAACACATAAGTGTGCTTCAAGTAAAAGGAAGTGCTGATTCTCTCGGGATTGGAGTTAGTAGAGCTATACACGTACAAGGGAAATTCAACATCACTGGATCCACCATCATAGTATCTGTAATTCAAGAAATGCCTGGTAGTATCGGTGAAGCAACTCTGGGTTACTGCTAGATTGAATGATTGGAGTATGCACTTATACGCCATTTGTCATAGTTGGTCATATAACAAAGTAAGTATAAAAGTAACAATATTTCATCAAGACAAGTAAGAATATACATTTAGTTTGTTTTAAAAGTGTCTGGTAGACAAACGGCCAACTATGACATACGATGCACAACAGGGGGTTAAAAATTGATTTGTATAATAATATTTCATAATATATTTAGTTAATATAAGTAATTTTAATATATGTTATAATATGATATATGCTACTCTATTGTCTGATATCGCCACATTTGACATCGCCATATTAAACATATGGCATGTAAAGTATACGTAGTATATATTATAAATAAAGTATTAGTTTAAAAGGAAAGTTTATAATTCCTTTAAGAGGACCAACTACATGTCTCTCTATTATAATTTAGAAATATTAATACATTTCTTTATATAACCACCGTATTTAGATAATCTATTATGAATTGAAGTAATATTTAATTTATTTACTCCACCTCCTTTTAAATGTTTGAGTGGTTTGACTTGATTTTTAAATTGATTTTTAATAAATATGTTAGGTTTAATAATGTTGTACTCCGTCAATTAGGGTTCAACGTAACCTTAAGCCCCGAAATATTACAAATATATCGTATTGTTCTGGTTAATCAGTTATATTAAAATTGAAAAAGTAGGTTTGAAAGAGGATTAAACTCGATTATTTATTTTTCCATTTTTATTTACCTTAACATCTATTTTTTCACATCTTATTTATCTAAGTAGATGCACATCTACTACGTCAACCTTGTTATGTTTTAAAAGCATAATTAGCTGCTTTATTTCGTATTCATATTTTTCTCTTTCCTCTTTCCCTCCATTAATTTCATCATCACTATTTAATCTACTAAAGAATCTAATTCTCTTAATCGGATTATTTTCTGCTTCACTATACATACTACTTTAATTTCTTTTGCATTTTTCGGTATTTTCTAATATATACTTTAATGACATTACATTACAACATTCTCTGAAATATTTACATTCAATATCATAATTACTTGTATTATAGAATCTTAAAAACGAAAAAATAAATAATTAATTCAAGCCTCACTCAAGCCTACTTTTTAATTGTTTTTTAAATAATTTGTTATTAAAATTATTGTAATTTATTCATATCAAATAATGTATTTTAGACTGTAGTAGTGACTGATACATTAAAATAGAAAATATACAAAAATTAGTTTAATATTGATAATAATGAAGTTCATAAAAAAGTATATCACAGATATAGGTCATATGACAAACTAACTATATATTTGTTAATAACTCTTTATAACTAAGATAAAAATGATATTAGTTTGTTTTAAAAGTAATTGTATGATGAGAGAGGCTCAACGGAGTACAACAAAAATATATTCTACGTATACTTTACATACCATATGTTATTTATATAATTTATGTTAAATGTGACGATATCAGACAATAGAGTAGCATATATCATATTATAACATATATTAAAACTACTTATATTAATTAAGTATATTATGAAATATTATTATATAAATCAATTTTGATGTTGAGAAAATTAAAAAAATAATATCAAATTCCTTTAAGAAATATTTTCTTTCTATTAAGAAATATTTTAGTGCTTCTTAATATATGTGTAGATTAATATTACTGCAACATAATTATCAGGTATTTTAAATAGAAGAATAATAAATAGTTGTAACTATCATTTTTACAATTCTGTACTAATATCATTAGAATAGTTCATTTATGAATTTTTTGTTGTAATAATATCTTGTTATTCTTATTTTCCTATTCACAGTGTTGTAATATTTCACTTCAAATAACGACCAATGTTGATAATCTTTGTTGCATACTGGGAAAAAATATATACCATCTTTCTTTATTTTGCTTAATAAACGTAACTGCTCATCGCTTTTATATATATTACCTGGATCTATTACATTATCATTACACTGATTAATGAAGTGTATATAAAACACTAGATCTTCCGATTTTAATCTCTCTTTTAATAATAGTTAATTAACTATAATATTAAATTGTCTTATGAAACAGTTCTTTTGTTTACCTTTTAGTGATATTGTATTATAATTGTATGGATCAGGGTTGTATAAATCGGTCATGACCGACGGAGAAAACCGATCGGTCGTAGGTCAATAAACAAATGTTGACCGACACCAAGCTGTAGTAACTATTAGCTGACCTCCTCCTAAACATGTGATATTAATAATATTATCTAACTGTACATATTGAATTCAAGCTCTATATATCATTCTATAAAATACCGAATTAACAGTCGGTCGATGCGCTTTTTTCTTTCTTCATAATTGAATCTAACCTTACCAATGAGTTATTCTATTGTGTTATATATGTAATATAAAGTATAGAATGATTATAAAAATTTGAAAGAAAAAATGGCAAACTTTTAGCTTGACATTAATCATTTCTTAAAATTATTATAAATGTATCTAATATAATCTATCATTATATATTCTAGGAGTATAGTTTTACCAATTGGAGCGGCTCGTGAAGTTATTGCCTTAAAAGAGGCAAATATGCTTAAACATCTTAATTTTAACTTCTACAAAACCTTTTGGTATAATATGTTAAAGATAAAAAGCCTTGATAAATGCATTTTCAGTAAAAAGAAAGAGATTAATTATGCCAAATGAAGTACAAGAATATTTGCAATATGATATTCATTACAGCACCTCTGAAACCATTGGAAATATCTGGCTATCATTAAAGTCCAAGTTTCCTAGGGTATACATACTTGCCAAGAACAGTTTAAACATACTGGACAAATAAGTAACTTTTCCAAATCAAATTTATCATGTGATAGATTACAAATGAAACTGATGATTAGTAGAAATAAATAAGAACATAATTATATAAAATACCTAATTATTGTTGAGTATTAAATTGTAAATCTTAATAGAAAGTTAAAAATTATTTAATTGAATTGAAAATATATGAATCAAGTATTAAAATATATTATAAGATAGTTTTTATGAAGGGAAAATTAGTATATAATGAATTAAAATAGATTTTATAATATTCGGCTTGTAAGGCTTGACCAACCGAAGGTCAAGGCAAAACCTATAGGTTTTGACCTATCTCCGTCGGTAACCGATAAATACAACCCTGGTATGGATTTATAATTAATCTTACAAAATTTAATGTGTTTTCTTCAGTGTGTGTATAGAATAGAGAATCACTATCATCATCATCATGCATATTGAAGTAAAAACAGGACAACTTTAGTCTGTATGATTTATATTCTAATAGTTTAGAGATATATTTTCTTAGCAAATCACTCATGAGAATAACATCTAACTCTAATACTTCAATATTAATATACAAATCTATACACTGCATATAGTGAATCATTATTTTTGTTCTTTTTGATTATTCTGAATTAATTTTTATCTTTTTGATTTTTTATTTTCTTAGTAAAAACAATTGCATTGCCATGCTGGGGGTTTGATACTTTTTCACTCAACTTTTTAATCTAATTCATTACCATCTTACTATTTTTTTTCTCTATTCTAATATTAACAGATTGTATGATATTATCTATTATTGACTAATTCCCATTAATATCTTTATTTATTTTTTCATCATTTGATTAACATTTGAATAGTGTATACCTCTAGTTATTAAGTATTGTTTATTAAGATTACCAGTATCAACTCTCTTTTCAAAATGTGGATCGTTCGTAATATCCATGTAGAAATCTCTAGTTTTAACCATAAATATGAAACTATCAGTATTACTCATCAATAATCTTAAACTACTCCCATATTTCCTATATAAATGTCCATACCAGAACTGAGCCATTAACCTTTTAGATTCACATAATATACTCATACCAATATAAGATGGTTTATCAATAGTTCATTTATATTTTTGAAATTTGCATATACGTAAGTTACTATTATCTATAGCAATAAAACTTCTATAAAATGGATTGGAAGTACACTTTAAAAAGTCTTCTTCATTACTAGCCAATTTAGAGGTATATCTGTTGTGCTTCGTTTGTCAGAGTTGGCCGTTTGTCTACCAGACACTTTCAAAACAAACTAAATACACAATTACACTTCTTTTAATGAAAAATTGTTACTTTTATTTTAACATTTTGTATATGATAGACATGTCACGATATGACTTAATTAGTCTATGTAACAAATTTTTTTATATAATCTATTAATACATATTAAGTACATGAATAATATAAAATATTAGCTTACAACTCACTTCTGTTGTTGATTTAAATAAAAAAATGTAACTAAAAACTTGAATTTTCTTACCCCCTTATTTGTACGAAAATCAATATTTTGATATAAACACTTGTTTTATATGCACATGTTTTTCATCAAAATCTATAATTTTAGTTACAAAGTTAATATCTAAAATATAAACAGAAATACAATCTTTAATCGACATGAATCTCAAAGCTACAACATATTAATGTATTTCATATTTCAATACCTTCTATAAAAATCATTCATTTCAGTGTGTAGCCAATTACATTATATTTTTAACACTTAGCTTCTTTTGTATAATTTACAAAATTATAATTTATGTGTTGTTTTTGTTTTATATAATAGTATCAATGATTATGAAATGATACACATAAGTTACAGAAGAAAATTGAGAAGTGAAAAATGTCTCCTAGACAAACGGCGTATTTCTAAATCTTCTCACGCCGTTTGTCTAGGAGACACTTTTGATTTCTCATATTTCATATATGATATAATCATAATATATTATTAACAAATATAACAAAATTGAAATCAGAAAATAAGTTGAAACAACATTCAACTCAAATCTTTTTCCAAAATTGTTTTTTATGTTGAGTGGATGTGTGTACCTAACAAACACATTGTAATTATATAAAGATACTTTTTAGAATTTTTAAAGAAAATGAAATTATTTAAATCTATAAATGTTTTTGTTGTTGTAAATGTAAAACAATTTCGCTTTTTCTTCGTTATTTAAACTTTCTATACCTTCAATTAAATCATCAATGAAGTATTTTATATTAAAACTTTCTATATTTTGAATCTTTGTTATTTCCAAATTATTCAATCTTGCTCCAAGAAAGAATAAACAGTAATATCCACAAGTTACAGCATCTGTTTGATGAACTTTTGTATCTACTATTTCATATGATTCTAATTCACGATTGCAAGAATGAAAGAGTTGTTTAATATTCTTTATAACTATATTTCTTGGTTCTTTGTTCATATAAATTGCTAAACTGTCATATATTCTAAACATCATATAGTCATTAGGAACATAATCTACTTCCCATAAACTCCAATGACTTTGATTTGGATCACATACTGGAAAATAATAAATTCCTTTTTCACTTATCTTTTTTTTATTATCCTTTTGCTTTTCATTTAAAAATACAACACCAGGATCAATAACATTCTTATTGTTGTTGGAAATATAATGTAATAAAAACCGGAATTTATCGCCTTTTAGTTGATTGTTAATATTTAAATGACTCACCAATTCTTTACAATTTACTTCATATTTCGGTTGTTGATGTTGTCCATAGAATCTTACATGACCAATATCATTATATCCTTTAATTTTCTTTACAAACAACAACATATCATGAGTGTAATCATCATATGTAATTAATGCAACACTAGTATCTTTTCTATTTACCATTTTACATGCATATTTTAAAGTCATTGAATTACGCTCTATCAGAAGGTGAATATAGGTTTTGAATAGATCAATCATGAGAATAATATCAACATCGCTTATATATGGATGATCTTCAGACATCTTTATCATTAGCATTACAGCAGCCAATATTTCTGTTGCTTCAGGAAAGTTAGTATTAACATTGGTCTTGACAATCTTATATTGAGATATTATTTCACCTACACTTCTATCATATCTACCAATACGACGAATACCTTCTGCATAATCATCTTCACCAAATGAATCTATAACTTCGATTGTTTTATTATCATGATGAATGATAACAGTGTAATAATTGTTACTATCTTTAGCTCTAATTATGAATGCTTCCATCTCTTTATTCATTATCATTTGTTTATCTTTACATACGTAATAATGTTGATTTAAATTGTATAATTCCAATATGAAATGAATTTCATTTAATCCAAGTTGAATTTTTCCAATACTTTTTATAAATCTTTCAACAAATTCCAACTGATCATTAGTTAATGGATCCTTAATATCTTCTTCAGAAGTTCTAATACCAAATATATCATACACTGCATTCTTCTTTGGATTCATTACTATTTGCTGAAGTCTTTTTTCATAGGTGTTAATATCCTTTTGCTTAGGATTAGGATGAATCTATTTAATATAAATTATCATCAAATATACTAGTATTTTGTCTGCTGTTTTCTTCATATTCTCTAATAATTCTGATGAAACTTCAAGCTTTATTAAAGGTGTAGATGATACTAATGGAATTTGCATGTTTTCATTTTTATTCATTAGATAGTAATAATTTAATAATATACACTAAATATTGCTTTTTATTAACTTTATCATCTTTAACTAATGCTAGACTCTTTTCATCTTGGCACATCTTTCTTTTCACAGCTGTAATAACCACATCTCCATGTTCTGGATTAACTAGTTTATTTCCTAATTTCTTAATGGAATCATCTCTCATTTTGTTATTATAATTGAAGTTTCTTTCGTCTATATAATCTTGAAACTGTTCTATGATATTTCCATTTTGTGTTATATCTTTTTTGATTCTTTCTTTATAATCTTCTTCTTCCATTATTGTTACTTCACCATTACCACTATTACCACCATCATCACTATTATCGCTATCATTACCATCTTCATCTACATCTATAACATGATCAGAACCACCATTATTGCCATTAACGCCATTAGCACCTTCTTCTTCTTCGCCATCACTGTCATCATTACCATCATTATTATCACCTTCTATATTAGTATAATCTGGTTTAAACTTCTTATTCTGAATCATCAACTCTTTCATGTCCATAAAGAATAAGGATCTTCCTTTACAATTTGTTCTTCTGCATCTATGATTATTAATTATTTCTGTTATTCTTTTCAAGTATTCAGTCCAATAAACATCAGGATTATCAACCTTCATAGCTGCTATCTTTTCTTTAATGAATCTATTATATCTCTCCACTTTACCATTGCACTGTGGGTGTCTAGGCTTGCTATGCGCAATTATAATACCATATTTACTAAGCATATCTTTCATTAAAGCATTTTTGAATTCTTTACCATTATCCATCTGCATAATTTCAGGAGGGCCAAAGATTCTTATAAAAGATTGTACATTTTTCACTGTTTCTTTATCTGTTTTGCGTTTCTGGGCATATAACATGATAAAATTAGAGTAATGGTCGATGACAGTTAAGATATAATGGTAGAGATCTTCTTCTTTTATGTTCGTGAAATCTTCATTACAATTGTCCATTTCTACAAGATCAATCAAAACTCTTTCTCTAGGTCTTGTAACAACAATAGGATGTGTTGGTTGTACTCTTTTAGCCTCTTTAAGTTTAATACAATCATAGCAGGTTGTCAAATAAGCTCTAATCATCTTTCTGTTAATACCATAATAACCATGAACTGGATCATTAATTACATCTCTTAAAGATGATTCTTTACAATGGGCATTATCTCTATGTAACTTGTCTAAGAAGTCGAATGAATCTTCCAATTTAATGACTTCTCTTCCTTTAAAATACAGTTTACCTGTAGATTCATCGCAAGTGTAATAGCCTCTATTGGCTGAAGTTCCAGCTAAATCATGAAAGAACTTGTACTTATTCTTATCAAAAGCTGCACAATCACGTGTCTTTTTATTGCCCTTTCCCTTCGGCTTTACCACCTTCTCTGGTTGGTCATTTTTTGCCAGTAACACCTTTATCTTCTCATAATAAAGAGTTTTATGATCGCTCTTTATGACGCTTTCTAGATTTAGAATGTCAGACCTATGATAGAGATTATAATAGGAATAGATAGAATGATATATATTTATAGAAATTATAGTAGTAGAATAGCTTTTATAGATATTTTACTGTGTTATTTTATAATACTCTTACCCCAAAAAAAGAAAATGATTCATTATTTAAGATGTAAGTGTAACAATATATATAAAAATATATCTTCTTTTTTCTTTTATTTTGACTATTTTAAATTATACCAATGTAATAATTTACCAATCATTCATTACAATTGTTATATGTGTTGTATTATTATAGTAATTATTCAATACAATTTACCAATAATTCTTTTTATTTATATAAATTTTGATTATTGAAAATGTATTTTTCATCAATTTGGTAATAATATTTCTAGAAGAACAAAGATTAATTATCATCTTATTCTACTATATAATTCTTCTAAAACCATTATCAACACTATTCCACTTTCATTTTTTTATTTGTATTTTTCATTTAATTTCTTTTCTTTCTCATATCATATTTTCAATCTTTGCTTCATCTTGGGCACCAACTACTATCTCATCATATTGATCTTCAAATCTTGCTAAATTCTTTATAAAGATATTATCTAATGTAAATGTCTTGGTTATTGCAATTATCTTTAAAGTTTTGAATTAATATTAAACTCTCTTTGAAATTATCAATCACTTCATAATATACTAGAATTTTCATAAACAAAGTCTCTTATACGTTTATAAATTGTATAAATATGGGATATGGAGTAATGGGTAGTTTGAATAACATCTCAGTATTTAAAAATTCTTCTATCTTTTCATTCAACTTTTGTTTATTGAATATTTTCTACTGGAAATGCCCCAGTATCTACTGTTTGAGTTTCACCTGCTTCAATATCGATTTGGGTTGGTTCTATTGTGAATATTCCATCATTATTTTGCATTGAAAAATCAACTGTTGTAGAAAACATTCCATTATTACTGAATTAAATTGTTTCACAATTACTAGCTTTTAAAGATGGATTGTTTTCTCTCATATTTATGTTTTTGCCCTATAATAATTGACCAAATTCATAATATCCTTTGTTCTTTATTTATCTCTTACTTATTATTTGTTGTTCATTCTTTTGTTTTATTGATTTCATAAATATATCTTTCGGATTTTGATTAATTTTTGGATAATCGCAAATACCACTGATTGGAACTTCATACGTTTTATCTTTATTAACTATCTCAAAGTGGAAACAATAGTTAAATTTACCAGTTTCTAATTATTCAAATGTCACTTTTAATGGCAATTCTTCATCTGGTTCTAATTTCCATCTTGTGGCATTATTTTCATCTATTAATTTATAATTACTTGTTGATATTAAGGGTTTTCTTGGAATTTGCTTCTTAACTAATTGGAATACTACTGGAGGTGGAACTTTCCAATCTCCATATGTATTAAACAATGGAACTGTTTCTTTGATTTCTTGAATTATTATATCAATATCACTTTCACCATTGTTATTGATTATATCACATAATAAACCAACTCCAAATGGTGGTGGAGGAGGTGGTGGTGGTTTTTCTTTTTTACATTTCTATGAGTTTTTATCTCCTTTCTTATCAATTGATTTACTTCTTTTTCCTCCTTTCTTTGGATCAGATAAAGCTGATCTTTCTTCTACTACTGGTTCTGGTTCTTCAGGTGGTGGTAATTCCACTGCCAATTTATCACCTACATTTCTTACTTCAGTTTGAATTACATTATAATCATCATAATCGAGGAATACACACATCAGCTCTTAATATTATACGATAAGTTATTCCTCCTTGTACTTCGATTGGAATTGCTAAATCATATCTTCCATAAGGTAAATCAGATTTCGCTGTAATACTAGCTGTAAATGTCACTGTTGAACTTTCTGGTAATCTTTTCACTTCATCTGGAGTTAATGTATATCCACTCTCTTTTAAAGTTCTTCTTTCTATTGCGAAATTCACTGGTAAATTACCTATGTTAGTTATTGTAAATGTCTTCGTCTTGCAATCAATTCGAACTACATTACCAAAATCTACTACAACCTAAATGTAAATTAGATATTTTCTTATTCGCCATTTTTGTTGTTTTGCCTGTTTTATTACTGATATTTGTTAAACCAGTTTCAGGTGTTTTTGTGGTTTTATCAACTACTCCTTCACTTTTTGAACCATTTATTGATGTTCCATTTAATTCTTTCTCTTTTCGAGCTAAACATAAATCAACAGGATTTTGATTGTTTATTTCACCTAATAATTAATCAATATAATATAATCTTAATGCTTCAAATTCTCTATCAACTGTGATTTGTAATCCTGTTGTATTCTTTCCTGAAGGTAATTTGTTCGTATTTGTTCGTATTTATCATTCTGTTGTGAATTCTTACTTCTGACAGAAACTGATTTTTGACTATTTACTCTTGCAGAATACTGTTTTTTGTTTTCATCTTTTTCTTTTTCTTTACATTTTTCTTCTTCTGCATTTGTATTTGCTATAGTCGGTTCTTCACTATGTGGTGCTAATTCTCCTTCTAGTTTTGGTTCTGGTGGTAATTCTTTTAACCATGTGTTGGTGAATTAACTGGAACTCCATCTACAATTATTGGCTTTTCAGCTTCAACTGGTTTTTCTTTTTCTTCTTCTGTTGACGGTTGTTCTGGCTGTTGTTGTTGTCTTGCTTCTTCTCCTTCAGTATTTATAATAGTGTTATTATTACTTTCATCTATTGAAGATTCCACTACTTCAGGTAAAGATGGTTGTTGTTTGATTGGTGATGGTAAAGCTGGAATGATAATGGATGTTCTGTATTGGATAATTCAATCAATCTATCAGCTTCTTCTAAGTAGTATTCCCAATTATCTGGTATTCAGCATCATTCGCTTTGATATTTGCATAAATACCTGTTATATAAAGTAGAAAATCTATTGGAACATAATGAGCTATTTCTATTGCTAATTTCTCTATTACTGAATCTGGAATTCCTACTCTCATTTTAACAGAGATTCTTTGTTGATCATGAGATGGAATTAATCCATTACATGGTGAAACACCAACTAAACCAGGTCGAGATACATTATCAGTTGAGATTTTAAATGGAAAATCTACTGAACCTGTATTAAATATATGAAAATCTCTTTCTTCTACTTTCATATAAGGAATTCTACTAAAATCAATATTCTGTTTATCCAATCTATAAGATAAGACTGAACTTTCACCTTTCATTTTGATATTATAAACTGGTCCTCCATCTACATAACATTTACCCAATGCTCTTGATAATACATGTGGTATTCCAGAATATCTCAAATCCATTTCTTCACATTCACCTAGTTGTAAAATACCTTGAATTGGAGTGATTTCAAATACTTAATTGATTGGAGATGTTTGATTTTCAGTTTCATCTATTTCTAATTCCCAATGATCAGGACAAGGAATTGTTCGACGATTTTCAGTTCAAAATCAAAATCATTTTGAGATAACCATAAATTGGGAAAGGCAACATCAGCTACACATGGAATTGAATCTTTCTGAGGATAATCTTCATATCTTATATTCAATATTCCATTTATTTTACATGAGATTTTATCATCTTTATAATTTGGATCAAATTCCACTGTCACATTCGTTGATTCATTTGGTTCTAAATGGAATTCATTCATACTCAATAATAATGGAGCTGCTACACTTATTATCACATCTAAACTCAACGTTGATATATTCTTAAATACAACTGTCTTACTTTGAACTTCGATTTTCTCTTCAGAACATTGAATTAATGGATTCATAAAGTTCACTTTTACTTCGGTTTCTTTTGCTTCATTATTTCTTATTTCTCCATCAAATTTCCTCAAACAAGAAAAGATTTTCATCACTTCACAGGGTTTTTCACAACTTCCAGATGTTACAAAATTTCAAGCAGTATTGGGTTTTAATTCGATTGCATTGTGAGTTATAGTAAATATAGCTTCATAAGGTTTGAATTCATTTCACTTTCCATCTTTGATTTATTGGCTTTAAAAGATTTTTCTTTTTCTGCTGCAGTTTGATTTATCCAAGTTAATCTTTGACTTCTTAAACCTCTGTTTTCTAATAAAAATACTCTTTCGATTGTTCTGTTTGTGAATTGATCACCAAAATCAATTACATCTACTGGATCTTCTCAAAATATTGTTGTTATTATACATTTAGCTGTAACTGGAAGATTTGCACTATCTCCTTCAGTTGCTGCTATGTATATTGTATCTTTATAAGCTGATACATCTTCCAACATGCAACTAACTACTATCTTTTGAGATTCTTTACTTTGTAATATACCATCAACTATATCAGTATTAAAATAAAATCCTCGTTCAAAATCTAATTTATAAAAAGTTGGAATTGAAGTTGGATTAGTTATTGTAAATTCTTTTGTATGAGTATCTAAACAAGTTATATCACCAAATTTTATATGATTTAAAGTAGATTTTATCACTGGTCCAAGTCCATTTGCTTCTAATACTAATACCAATGGAGGATATTGACTGCCAATTATTTGAATATATAATGGAATTCTCATATCACCTAATTTCTCAGGATTTAATTAAACTTGATTCATTTGAGTTGCCATTGGTCCAATTACACCTTTAACTGGATCAGGGAAATAACTACCAATCGATTTACTTCTTTCATCTTGTTCTGTTTTCAAATTGAGCATATAAATTGGATTTATTTTTTAATGTTAAAGTTCGATAATAAGGATATCTTAAATAACAATCTCCATATTTCAATGATTCTTCTAATAATTCTACTTCAGCTACTCGACATTCAGCACTTATTGGAATTGTTAATAAAGCTTCACCTACACTTTCAATATCAATTGCTAAACAATAACCATATACTTTTATTGTTTGAGATATGAAATTGATTTTGATTTTCTCTTCTCCTTTTGGTAATACTGTTGCTACTGATTGAATTATTTCGAATTCTTTGTTTAAGTAATTACCATCTTGAGGAACTCGTAAATTGAATATAAATGGAACAGAGGAAGTATTTCTTAATATCAAATCAGCTGAGTTTAAAAACGCATAACTTACAATACCAAAATCTAGTTTATTCTTATTAAAGAAGAATGTTGGACCAACTACATGTCCTTTTATTGTTAATACCACATTATTAGTTGCTCCTTTTAATGCAAATTCAAAATGATCACTAAATTCACCAAGAGTTGAACTTGTATAAGATACTTCGATTGTTACACTTTCTTCTATATCTAATTCACCTTGGTGGAGTAAATATTACATTTGGTTTAATTGATCCTTCATTGGTAAGTGATACTTCAACCAATATCTAAATCTTGAGCTTCAGCTTTTTTTCTTCTAATTAATACATTTTTTCTCCTAAAGTCTAAATCAACACTATTCTGCTGTATATTTGATATATTATTTTTTCTACTCCATAATTGGCCGATTATATACGGTTTGACACTCTTTCTATATAAATTATAGAATTATTAATACCTTTCTTTAAATAACCATCAGATTCAGATAATCTATTTTGAATTGAAGTTATATATGATTTATTTACTCCACCTCCATTTAACGATAAATACATAACTTAAAATGTTTGAGAGGTTTGAATTGATTTTTACTAAATTGATTTTTTAATAATAATAATAATAATAATAATATATATATATATATAAATATATAGTACTTACATTTTGATTCTCTGAAATTAAAAAAAAACTGTCAAGTTTGACAAGCTTGATTTTTCTTTTTTGAAATATCTTCTTATATTGATAGAATTTTATAACATTCTTCAAAGTTTCTGCTGAAATTCATTTTTTCTCTTTGACTGAATCAAAAAAACATACAAACAAAAAAGTTGAAGAAAATGAAATTTTAAATTAAAAATGACGTCAGAAGGGGTATAATTCTTAATTCCTGTGTAACTGACACTTCTCATTTAGACATTATATGTCAATAAAAACATAAAATTTGGAATATACATAATTTCTAGAATATATTTTGATAGTTTTTATTCAATATTATGACAATTAATAGTTACTCATAGATGTAGGTTATATGACAAAGTAAGTATAAAAGTAACAATTTTTCATTAAAAGAAGTGTAATTGTGTATTTAGTTTGTTTTGAAAGTGTCTGGTAGACAAACGGCCAACTATGACAAACGGCGCACAACATATATCTATTCTCAGTATTTTCACATGTCTTTCCATAAGCGATATTTAAAATAAGCTTAAAAGTATCAGCATCAGCATCCCTTCCTTCTAACTTAGCTTGTCTTCTTAAGTTATGATTCATCATTACAAAGTTATGTGCATAATTAGACTCTTTAAATCTGATAATTTTATGAATATGATGTATAACATAGTTATATTTGTTGTTAAATCACATACTATTTTAGGAACATTTGACTTTAACTTTTTGACTTTATATGGTTTATCAATATTATTTTTAACTTCAGAAACTAATCCTAAAGACTCTGCCCATTTCTTTTGTATTTCAGATAAATTATCATAGTCAACTATTTTTCTTTCAGGTAACAAAGGATATTCAGCAAATTTTTTTCTTTCATCGCTATTACTAGGAGGAGAAATATCTACTTCCAGAATATATCCATACATATTTTTATTAATCCATTCTGTATTATAATATTTTTCTCTTTGTTCTTCATAGTAATGTAATGATAATATTTTCTTTACATTTTCAGTAGTTGGTTCAATCCATTCAAATTCACTATATGGTAACTTCATGCTAGCCATAGTACTTAGATATAAACTATTATAATCCATATACAAAATATATGTTTGATTATCTGGATCCTGTACTTCCTTTTTATTTTTCTCTTGCCATTGTGGTTGATAATGATTCCAAGACTCTGCATATCTCATACTACCAACCATAGAAATCCCACCTATTAATCCAGAATGTATAAAGTCATAAATATCAGAGTCACTTATTAAATCAATTTTTACATCACAATTTTTAAGGAATATACTCCAAGATAAACCAGGTGAACTACAATGCCATAATGGATCCAAAGTAAAATTATTCCATATAACATCTCTAAAATGTTCAAATACGCATGTTAAAGTAAGAACATCTAATCTGAGATAAAATAAATTGTAGTCCATTAAGTTATCACATTTAATAACTTTCCATAAAGCCTGACAACTAGCATATTCAACATCTGTTACAGTATTATCATCTTTTAGCTTTGAATAGAATGCTTCTTTAGGAGGTAGTTCAAAAGTATTGAAATATTTAGATAATGAGTCCACATATTCATATGGAAAATATCCTTTAGATAAACACCATTTATGGATAAAAGCATCAATATTCATTTCATGATCCAATTTACCAGGAGCAGAATATTTTTTATAAATATCTTCATATACATAACTGAAATATTTTTGATAATTTCCAATATCTCTTTTTGCTTGAGTATATAATGACTTTGTTAAAGAATCTAAAGAACTTGGTAAGAATTGATATGAGTCCATAAAGTATAATTTGTTGAACTTTATTAATAAAAATTTATTATCTATTTTGGGTAATACTGATAACTGTGATTTATATTGTTTTTTGTTTTTATATTTTCTTATTTTGCCATCTTTACATTTAATAATTCTATAAGCAGATTGTTCATCTATTTCATCTATAACATCTTCTAATTCTAACAATGCATTAACTTCTTCATTATTAATTTGTATTATTTCACTTTCAGCTTCTTGAGTTTCCATATCACTTAAAGAATCATGTAATAGACTCATACTGAAATTATAATTATCATCTTTTTCTTCTTGTTTTTCTTTTCTTAAATTTTTCACATAATCTTTTATTTTATTTGCTGTTATAAAGCCATTAATATAAGGAGGTAATGGAGTAAATGTATCACTATCTTGATGTGGAACAGGAATAGAATTAGAATTAATACTATTATCATCTTCTTCAGTATCACTATCAGATTCAGTATCTGAAGCATAATTTACATTAGGATCAATATTATTTTCTTTACAATACTCTTCTCTTAACTTATTATCCCATCTGGACAATCCTCTAATAATGAAATTATTGTCATAATTTTTGGAATTATGAGCAATACAAGGGATTGGCATATTATTTAAACATACATGGAAGTTACAATTATTACATATTCTACCTATAAATTGTCCACTAAAGTGTTCGTGGTGTAATACAGGTTTCTTATTCTTATTTCTATAATCAAATGGTTCTTTACAGTATATGCAATAATTCAATTTATTTTTAGGATCTTCTCTATTATATCCTATCATTCTTTCTGGATTTTTTAATTTTTTTTCATATAAATCTAATATTTCTTTCTGTATTTCCATAAATTTAGCTATTAATCTATCCTCTAAATCTGTTTCATTATCTTTAGGTGTTTTAAAATCATACTCAATTTTATTAGGATATATATTAGGATATTTAGATACAACATATAAACACCAACTGGATAATATATGCTTTGATAATATACCTTTCTCATTTAAAATTGGATCTGTTACTTTCTCCTGATAAACTTCAGTATCCCAATATATTACTATAGGTATTAATTGCATATATTTAAAGTTCTTAAATTCTAATTGAATATTTTTCTCAGGGAAATTTCTTATAATACCTTTATGTTGTTGACAATTATATTTTTCATGTTGTATTCTTTTTTCATCTGTTGATAATAAAGCAAAACAATAATTACATCTAGGATAACCATTTTTACACTTCTTTCCTTTAGGTATTAATATTACATTTAATTTTGTAATAGTATAATAATGTTTTTCATTATATAATAAATTTACAAGTGGATAATATATATATATAACCGTAAGAATATCACTGTATGTGGGTAAACCGTACCAGACTATTCTTAGGTGCCTTCTACAGATAAGAATAAGCGATTTGAGTGTGAATTAGTTTTTGGTACGGGTTATACTGGAGCAAGTGGTGAATTTAAAATTGTGTATATATTTTAGTGTGTGAATAAATTTATGGGGTCAAATTTTATTTTTATGTTTTTAATAGTTTTTAGCATAGGATAATAGAAATAAAGTGTTTAAATAGATAGTTAGCTACCTGTTCTACCCCGGCAGGGTAGCTACTTTATAGAATAAGAAATGTATTTCTATGTAAGTAAGTAGCGTGTCCTGTGTAGCCTAGCTAGGACTTAGTGATTAAATAGTGTGGTGGCCAAGCTACAGAATACGTTCTTACTTTTTTAGTTATTTTTTTCATTCATCAATTTATTAATGGATTTATATAGTGTAGTTAAAAACATTCAAAAGAATTTAAATAGTGTCAAAAATATATATTTAAAGAATTATCTGCAGTATTCTATATTTTTTAATAAATCGAAATTCTGACGAGAAACTGTTGTTATAAACAGAAAAAAGAAACAGTTTTGATTTTCCTGATATTTTTGAAAAACCTTTTTTTATCAAAAAATATAAAATATGTGTGCTTCAGTAAACTTTGCTTTCTTTTGTTCATTTAGAAATAGTGAAGATTATTTAGATAAGTGTATATGTGGAACTTGTAAGTTTTACTTATATTTTAACCATAATATAAGTGCAGTTTTAGATAGCCCATTACCTAAGGAAGAGATAAAGTCTTATAATGAATTCTGTGCTATTTGTCATCAAAAGATGTGGACAAAGTATAGTGATAAGAGATATTGCATGATGCTTTTCGATATTAAACCATCAATAAAACCAAGAGGATTAAATGAACATTATTTTGCAGTGTTTGATAAGTATATTGAGTGGTTAACACTACCTGAAGGAATGGGAAGTGTTCATTTGAAGAAGAATCCTATGTTGGAAACATTAAGTAAAGAAGAATTATATATTTGATGATAGTGATGATGATGAGGAAGAAGAAGTACAAGAAGAAGTTAAAGGAAATAATGATCAAACTACAATAAACATAGCCTAAATTTTAAAACGAATCTTTATCTTAAAATGATTTGGAACAGGGTTTAAAAATATGCGTAATTTAATAAAAATCACATAACATAATAAAAATATTATACAAACATAATAAAAAATATAATAACCATAATATAATTATTACTAAAATGGTTCTGTAACACCTGTATCTATATAGTCTGCGAAGAATGTTTGTCTTGGTATTGCTAAATAATCTTGATGAGGGTAACCATTTACTATTATATGTAAATTAGGTTGATTATTATCATTTAGTAATATATGAGTTATTTGAAAATAAGGTCTATTAGTTAATGTATGATATGTATTTTTATCATTTGTAGCTCTTATAGGGAATGATTTCCCATTGTATACTTGTAATACTTTATTATAGTATTGTTGTAATAAACCTTCTCTACCAGGCTCAGCTTTTATTAAATTTTGAGGTTCAAGATATAATTCATGACCATCACATCCTTCATAATTACATGTAAAACCATCATATAGTTTAATCTTCATAAAGTTTTCAAACATTTCTATATTAGTAGGTATTTTAAATGTTTTATCATCACTATCCCATATACCATTAATTCTTCTTTAGGCTGTATAACTAGTATGTTGTTTATGTAAACAATAAGGTTTTGGTACTAAATTTCGAGGTATACGATTAACTGTATTGTTTATTGAATCACATAGTACAAGTACTTGTTTATTGATTATATCTTTTATTGATTTCAAATATTCTTCTAATTCTAATTTTTTTGAATCTACTTCTTTAGTAGTATTACTATTTACACTAGTTATGATACTTGATGTTATATCTACTTTATCTTCTGGTGTTATTGATGAAGGTGGTATAACAACTTTAGATGCAATATCTGTTGCTAATTTAGCATCATCAATTAGATTTATTTTATCAGCAATATCATTAGCTAATTTTGTTTGATCTATGTTTAAATCAATAGTTTGTCTATCCCCAATAAACATTTTTTGTATTAATAAACAATAAAATAACAAAATCAATAAAAACATCAAGAAACTTCAGAATGATCTTCAATCAAAATATTGAAGTTAGCTCTAAACACTTTTTTAACATTATCAATATATAAGAAGTTATATTGTGGCTTAATAACAGCTAAATATAACTCTTTAAATGTTTCATATTCAGGTATCCATATATTCAATGAGTTGTATAAGTCAAACAAATTTCTATTACTCAATCCATAAAATGTTAAACAATAATCTACTTGTGATCTTGCTGAAGGTACTATATCAGTAATATATTGACTACTAATTATAATTTTTGATTTTAAATGTCTATTTTCTTTCATTAATACTGGTATGATATTAGCTGTTTTCAACTCTAAACTAAGATCATCAAATATTATAATATGTTCTGCATACTCATAATTATCTATGTTTGTATCATCAATTGATTTCATTAACTTCTCTACTAAATTATCTCCTGAGTAAGGTTCAAATAATGAATCGTTTTCATCATAACTAATTTCATTATAATCTAATAACTCTTTAATTGAATCATATATCCTATCTTGTTTAATTGTACCTACGAAAAAATGTACATGTTGTTTTTTCTTATATTTTGGATCTATAATATGTCTTAATATATTGTATATCAAAGTTGTTTTACCACTATTCTTACGAGCCACAATAAATATATTGCAGAAAGGCTCATTAAAGTAATCATATCCCAGAATTTTCTTAGGATCAAATGACTCACCACCATCAACAGGTTCAATTTGTATGTTATTTATTTTTTCAAATTTAAACATAGTGTGTGTATATATTATGTAGTGAGAAATCAAAAAATAAAAATAGAAGTCAATAATAAAATATTATTACTTATACTACCTTTTCAACACCCCTTGGTCCAATAATCAATTGTTTACCAGTAATTATGTAGAATTTATGATGAATAGTTCTATTTCTGTTTTCATCATCATCATCTGGATTATCTTTTTAGCATCAAAGTTACGGTTTGAACAATCTAATGTTATTTTTAAATCACTCGATAAATCTTTACCAGCTCTTAATTTTAATTCAGTTAATCGATCAGTACTGAAATTTAATACATCAAAGAATCTATAAGCACAAGATTGTTGAGAACATCTTTCAAATAATGTATTTTGAATATAATTTCTCATATATTCCCATGTCTGATATTTAGATGGATATAAATAATCAGGAGTATAAACGAAATCATTAATTTGCCATCTTATTCTATCTTGATCTTCAATAAATGGAACTACACTTCTATCATGTATTGCATTGAAATAAGCTCTGTATAATATGAATTTAACATAACTTCCTATACTACTATTAATACTGAAGTTATAGTTAAAAGTATTACTACCTGGAATAGGGTCTTTAGTGATTTGAACTATGTTAAAATCAGTAAAGTCAATAGGATGATGAGTTGAATAATAGATGGTATTGGCATTGCAAGTTGGATCTTTGTTATAACAAACATATAGTCTAGGATTGATAACTCTCATTTCAACAAATGGTTGCCATTCGTTATTATACTCCTTGTACTCAGATTCATGTATAAGCCAATTAACAATAGGAGCAAATGTGAACTGAATGTAAATGACTTCACCAAAATAAATATCATTCTTCAAAGCTAAAATGGTATTATATAAATCATAGAAATGATATCTACAGCGTAATCTACCATGTAATATATCTTTGCCATTTGCTTGTTCGATCCAATAATTAGGAGTACTGTTTTCACCATTATTTGGTGAACAAAGAAAAATTTTGTCAACACTATAACTTCCATTATCACAATTAAAAAGTAATCCATCACAAATTTCGTCATAGTAGGAAGGTTCTTTCAAATCATAAGGATACTGATTGGCAATTGTATGAGCTAAATCTCGATATTCATTATAACTACTATCTAAATCACATAGAAGTGTTCCAGTTTTATTGTATACTTTAGTTGTACTAAAATTCATTGAATTCTTTAAATTTATATGATCTAATGTTTTACCACTAGTAGAAGTTACAGGTACAAAAGGCATATCCCAATTACCTGAATCTGCAGCAGCATGAGCTCTAGTTTGACCTGTAGTATAATCTAATATGAATTCAAAATAGCTTTTTGATAAGTTAACACATTTATCACCAGATATTTCAAATGTAATTGAATCACTGTTTGAGTTTGTAGATAAAACAGTTTCATTTCTGCTTTGGTTAGGTGTAACTAAAATATGATTGTAGACAGGTATATAAGCTGGCACAATGCTTTCATGTTTTTGTGAATTAGGTACAGCAGTGATTGACATATTTTATGTTATTTTTTAAAAATAAAAAAAAATGCTTAAAAATAGCAAGAAATTTATTAATACAAAATAATCTCAAAATAAATAGGTAAGTTATTTAAATCAATTGCATAACCATCTTGTTGAGAGACTGATATATTCATTCGTTGATATTCGTGATATTGCATCTTTTTAGTTGTCCATTCAATTTGTGGATTAGTGAATGTAGTATAATCTGCATTTATATCAGTTACAGGTATATTTGCTAAAACCATTGAATTCTCACCACTATTAACCCAGTCACATCTAATTTGTATGAATGACACCCATAGTAAAGAAGGCTGATTTGGTAACAATTTGTAATAATTATTAAAATCTTTACTGAAATATGCATCACTTAAATGATTTGCATGATAAATTGATATACTTTTATTTATTTCATCTAAACCAAATAACTTATATGCTAAGTTAGGGAATTCCATACTAAAATCTGTAAAGTAATATTTACCGAAATGAGTAATATATTTAAATTGTAACTTTAATCTATTTTCTGAAGTTTTTTCAAATTGAAGTACATCTGTTTGATCATCTACTTTACGAAATGGAAATCTATTTGCAAAATCTTCATCTGGTAATGGTATTACTCCATTATCAAATGCATAAAAAGTAAAATCTAAGATATTTCTAGCAAAAAAATCTAATAATTCTTTTCCTGTATAATTTCTCTGAGGTATTTTAATATCAATAGTTCTATTATAAGGTCCATTTTGGTTTTCAGGTTTTGACCATTCTTCACGATCTGTTATTTGTGTATTTCTGCAACTGTAATAAGTAAAATTAAAGAGTATATGATCATTTACTTCATCTTGTACTGTATAGAAGTTATTTGGAATAACTGCAGTAATTAAACTCATATATTGATATTTTTCAGTTATAGTTGGAGTATTAATACATCTTGTCCATCTATTTGAAAATTTTGAATCATAGTCTGATGTAGTTAAGAACAATGATCTTCTATTGCTTAAAACATTACTGCCATCTTTAGGTTGCATTATGTTTTATAATTGTTGAGAAATATTAAAATATAATTTTATTTGAATTATTCTTTAATTTATATATTGATATATATATGCAACCACAACCTCAAGTTAACAATTCAAATGATGAAGAAGATGAACCAACAGATGATGATTATGAATATGAAGAAGATGAAGATAATGTACCTATTGATATGAACAGAATAAGACATAGAAGAAGACATAGAAGGAATCAAGTCATACCATTTCAAGATATAAGCGAAGATGATTTGAATAACTATGTGGAATCAAGAAGTGAAAAGATTTAACAAAGCATTAATCATTCAATATAGACTTTTTCCAATAGGTTGGCCAAATCATGAGTTTAATAGAATATATAATTTTTATGATGAACATATGAAAATGTTTAATTGGTGTAAGAATTTATTTGTAACAGGTCCTTTTGCGCATGGTAAACCATTAGAAGCTTATAATCCAAAATTAACAGGAAATGAAAATTCTGCTGATGCAAGAGAATGTGGAATATTTAAAACTCGTATAGCAGATGGTATTGATAAATTGTGTATGGCATCTGATTTTATATTACAAAGAAATCCATTTGTTGTTTTACACCCAAAAGAAAGAATAGGTGTTACACAGCTTGAAAATAGAAGAATTAAAAAAAACACATTATGAAATTGATGAAAGACATCCAGAACCAGAAAATGATTTTAACATAATGAATAATGAACATTATAATAGTGCAGCTGAAATAAGAGCAGAAAATGTTATACAAAATAGACATGATAATATGGTAAGAGGAGTATTAGTAAATGCAGACAATGAAAGTAATGATAATAACAATAATAACAACAATGGAAATAATAACAATGATAATTATGAAAATAATAACAACAATGCAAATTATGATATAATTAGCTTTTGTGATTCTCTGAAAGATAAGTTAAAGTTTTATATAGGTCGTTTAATGAGAACTAAATTTTGGTATTTAACAAATCAAAAAGAAGTAACAGCTTATTCAATTGCATTAATCATATACAACTGTGTAACTGATTTGTTATATATTAGCTTTATATTATATACCAATATTAAAAGATAAGTTAAGTGGTAATTATCAAAATGATAATGAATATACTTTACCATATCATCCTGATAGAAAGTAATTTTACGGGATTACCAGATGGTGATAATAGAACTGGATATAGATATAACTATTTAGCAACTATACAAAAAATATTATCAGAAGCTCATGTACCACAAGGACAAATCAATACAAATATATTTGCTAATCCTATAACTTTTAGAATGAATAGAGCTTTAGATACACAACTTAACCGTCAAATTAAACATAGAAGATCAGTTCCAGCTTATGTTGGAATGAATGTTGCAGATCATAGAAATTGGAGATATGTTGCACCAGCTAATTATCCTCCTGCTCATCCGTCAATTACTGCAGATTTGATTGATAGAAATGTTAATGCATTTTATAATGCATCACCTGCAAATAGTGATAGTGAAGATAATGATAATAATCCATCAAGTAGTGATACTGAAGAAGATTCAGACACTTATGATCTTGGTGATATGAGTAATCAAATACCACCGCCTCCTTTGCCACCAAGACCTATACCAGCAAGAACTATTCAACAACCACCTCCACCTCCTCCTGTATTAAATGTATCTAGATCTAATGTAATTAGTTTAAGTAATCAATTTAATCCTCGTCATCTTATACCATCTGATAGATTTTCATTTTTAGTACCAGATGATTTGCTTAATGCTATACCAAATCCAAATAGAGACTTTAATAAATCTCATAGATTTTAGCTAATAGAGAAAATGGTGCAAAAATAGGTGTAACTAGGATAATACAAGAGTTTTATACACAATTGTTAACAAATAATGGTAAAATCTATTCAATTGATGCATTTATACATAATCATAATCCACCTTGTACAATTGTAGATGAAAATTCAAGCAAGAGTTATATGTTCTTTACTGATTGGGTTAGAGAAGAAAACATCAATTTACCTTTATTACCTAGATCTAAATATAATGCAACTGAAGTAAATGATATACCTCAAAATTACAGTAGTATAAATATGATGTTCTATGGATATGATTACAATAGAAATATATATTCATATACTGGTTTATTAGAATATTGGTTAAAGAATCATCGAGGAACAGCATTTAATGAAAGACAAGCTAAGCAGGAAATATACATATATAATCCATGTATCAATATTCTATCAGATGATGAAGAGGAAAATAAAAACATAAAAGTATTAATAGGTATGGATTATGATAAAAATTGGCCTAACGAT
>NGBS01001428.1:0-12632 GCA_002245135.1 Proteromonas lacertae
TCCTTATCTATAATGGTTGAAAAAGAAAGTAGTGGAGAAAATCCTATTAATATAGAACTAGATGAACAATTACAATTGCCATTAGAATTAGAGAAAATCATATTGGAAATGTCTGAAGGTGATAAATATTATGTTGTTTTTACTCCTCCACTTCACAATAGAACTGAAATGGATATAACTGAATATACATTGTATTATATAGAGTTAATAAGAGTGTTTGATTGTATATTAATTATAGTTTTAATAGCATTCTCAATATTAAACTGTTTTCCTCAATCTGGGTATATATCTATATTATATAATACTAAATATATTTATAGAGATTCATCTCCAGTAACTCCAATCACTCCAAGTCATCCTCAATATCATAAAAGTTATTTTCTCCCATCTTTTCTAAATGAATTGAAAACACCACCAAGTGTAGGTGATGATGAAGTAAATGAGAATGAAAATAATAAAAATAAAGGAGAAAGTGCAGTGTATAAGACAAAAGGAAAGAGTATTGGATTGCATAAGAAGAATAGCTTAAGCAGATCGTATTTATACTTATTTATTTATTGTTGTTATTAGATATACATATACATTAGAAGAATTACAATCAAAAAAAGAATTTCCAATAGGATTTGATACAACTAGAAAAGAGATGTATTTGTCAGATGATGAGTTTATCACATTGTTTTGTATGTCAAAAGATGCATTTTCAAAACTTCCATTGATTAAAAGAAGAGAATTAAAATTGCAGTATAATTTGTTGTAAATGGAAATGTGTTTTTTGTTAAAAATTAATTGTGAAAAAATCATTAAAAAAAAAGAGAAATATTAATAATTTATATATTTATATTACCAACATTAATAATGTTGTAATTAATAATAAGGAAATAGGTTGAACTATTTTTACTCCATCCACTTCATCATCTGTAAAGAATACACATTTACCTCCACCTTTCAATACATACATTTCTTCACAACTAGTACAATATTTAGCATCTCTACATTTCTTACATCCTTTTGTACAATCATTACATGTACTATTACTACTCTCAGGATAATAACCATCATCACAACCTTCTTCTTTAGTTACACACCTTCCAAGTGAAGGATACTTTGTTAATTGAAGAAAATATCCTTCATCATATCTACAACTTGTGCAATTAGTAGCAATTGTATTACAAGATAGACAAGTTTCATTACATTTATCACAATTACCAGTTAGTTTATTACTAAATGTAGATTCAGTGCAATTAGTTACACATTTATTGTTCAACTTAAATTGATTTTCTGGACATTTTTTACATATATTTTTATCATCATAAATATATCCATCTTCACAAGAATTTAAACAACTATCTTCAAAGAGATATTTTCCAGTTTTACAACTCGTACATCTCTTTGTAGAACCACTACAAGTTTGACAAGAAGCATCACAATTTTCACATTTATTACCTATCCTAATTGTACCATCTGGACAAGTAGAAAGACATTCAGAATTGTACAATATAAAACCATTACTACAGGATGTACAATTAGTTGCTACTCCACTACAAGTATTACATTTACTATCACATTTCTCACATACATTATCTTTACTATAATAACCATCACTACAAGTATTTAAACACTTATTATTTATTAATGAATAACCACTTTCACATTTTGTACATATCAGATTTGTAGTACATTCTGAACATTCTGTTGGACATTTATTACATGTATTTCTATCACACCATTCATTTATTTTACATTGTTCTTTTGTTTTACATACTAAATTACAGCCTTTGTAGTATTAACACATGTTTCTTCATGATAACATTGATTTTTATCATTACAGGAAGTATAACATGCACTATTAATAAGTAGAATGACTATTATATCTACTACATCCACTATTATCATTACACTTTGGATAACATATTGAATTCAAAACATTCCTTCAGTATCAACATTAAATAAACAAGTGGATGGTTCTGTAGTAGATGCACATTATTACAATAATTCAAACTAATACATTTATTATTTGAACACATTTGACCTTTATTACAACCTCCATCATTGGAACATGTGACAATATTATCATCATCATCTTCACTTTTAGATGTATAATATAATAGAGATGGTAAACCAGATACTGGAATATTCCATATAGTTAAATCCCATTTATCTGTAGTAGATATAGATGATGTGGGAGTGAATTGATTATTATCAATATAATTTGGTATAGTACTAATCACTAACATATCATCATTTTGTATATTCCAATTCTTATCTTCACCAGTTTCAAATGTTATTTTTCCTTCACAATGATTATTATCATTATTTTCATCACATTTTATCATATAGGATGTTTCATTATAATCATCTGAAACGGTAACTATTTTATTATTCAATGGAAGTGATATATATATTTCATTGATAGTTGTTACTTTAGTTTCTTTACCATTTATTAGTTTATAAATTGATTTAGCATTCTTTGTTGCTATTAATTCATCTATTTGTATTTTAGATGCAGTTATTGTATTAGTATTAACATTAACTCCAACTATTGTACCATATACAGTTTCTGTTTCAACATCATTATTTCCTCCTATTTCTAATTTCTTTATAATTACATAACTTGATAGTATATTGAATGAATTCTTGTTATAACCTACAAATCCACCTATATGCTGAGTTTTCATAGTATTTCCTTCTGTTTTAAGTGAATTAATAATGGTAAATGATTGTTTAACGGTTGATGTAGTTACACTTACTGGTTTTAAATCTTTATCACTACCAATTAAACCACCTGTTGTTATATCATTACCATTTAATATTACTGAATTAAATGTAGTGAAAGCTTGAATAACGTTTGTAACAGTTTGAGCAAACAAGCCACCAAATGTAATTTTATTGGATGTTATCTTTACATCATTATAATTCACAATCATATAGAATGGATATGAATTTGATCCTTTAAATAATGTAGAAATACCTCCAAAATAGACACTACCTGTTGATTCTATATTAATCAGTGTATTGTATTCAATTAGCATTCCCTTCTTCACATCCATATTTATATTATCATTGGAATTGGATGTTGAACTACTACTAAATCCACCAATATATATATCATTTTTTACATTTATTTCAACATTATCAATAGATGTTTTTATATTACTAATATCAAAAGAGGTAATTGATGAGCCAACTATTGCTCCATATTCTATCACTGTGTTAGTATCAATTGATGTAATATTTATTTTTCCTACTTTTATATCAATATCGTTTAATATTAGAATATTACATTGTACAGTTCCAATTAGAATACCAATATAACTATTAGCTGTACTAGTTGATTCAATGAAGTTCATATTAATTTGATCGATTGTAATTGAAGCTTTATTTATAGATGAATCTGTAATAACTTGACCAGATATTGTACCATAAATGTATGGTGTTTGTTCATTCATATTTACTTTTGTTATTGAGATTATTATATTATTAGCATCATAGGAAAGTGACCAACCACATAATCCACCATATTGTGGCTTTTTAGATGCAGATTTGCTGGTTAAATCAAGTATAGATGATTTAATATTGATTGATCTAAAAATATTGGAATTTTGACAGTTTCCTATCAAATGGCCATAGAATAACACATCAGAATTGAATGATTCTGTATCAGTTATAGTTATATTAACATCAGAGAACAAACCTCCTCCTCTACCACTAATTATACCAACATCTGTTTCATCAGTAAGAGTATTAGTGTAAGTAAATGATGTTAAATCAATTCTGATAGAATTGAAGTTACATTTTGTGGTTTCTGAAACTAACAATCCGTAATATTTCGTAGTACTTTCTACTATTACTGTTGATCCACTTATTGTAATATCAGTAAAGTTTGAGTTTGTACCTTTATCAGCAAATGAAGTTGAAAATTGATTTACAGGTAATTCTAATTTGAGATTAAGTATATTTGCGTTTGTTAGCTCTTTAACTAATGTGTTACCATTCAACTTTATAGTATGGGCATTTCCATTTAATGTACCGCTAAATTGCTCTGTTGGTGTCCAATTTGTTAAAACAATATCTGCTGTAAGGCAACACTCATTCTCACCTGTTAAACATGCCAGCAAGTTTAGTTGAATCGCTAACATCTGTCCCATATACTAAAACAAAAAAAAACAAGAAAAAACTCTTCATAAAATTTAAAAAAAATGAAAAGTAATTTGCACAAATAAGTTTGAACTTTTATTGCATTTCACATTTTTCTTTGTATTTAGTGAAACTAAGCAATATATCAAATGGGTAAACATAAGAGATCAACAACCGATGAAGTAGAGAAGGGTATATCTGATTTGTTCATTATATAGAAGCAAAGAAATTAAAAACAGAAGAGAATACTACAGAAGAAGAAGCAAAATTAGAAAAGAAGGAAAAGAAATCCAAAAAAGAAAAGAAAGATAAGAAGAGTATTCAGTATTGGTCTATATTTATTTAGATAAGAAAACTGAAGAAAAACTAGAAGAGAATACTGAAGAAAAGTCAGTAGAAAAGAAGGAGAAGAAGAAGGAGAAGAAAGACAAAAAGGAAAAGAAAGATAAAAAACACAAGAAAGGTATTTTCTATTGATTATGATTTATTATAGATAAAACTGAAGAAAAAACAGCTGAAGAAGAAGAAAAAGCACCAGTAGAAGAGAAGGAAGAAAAAAATGAAGAAGAAGATTCTGATTTCGTAATTAAAAAGCCACAGATTCAAGGAAACTTCAATATAGCCAGACCAGGTATGAAGCCACAACGTCCAAGTAACACAAGAGGAGGAAATAACAGTTTCAATCAACAACAACCAGAAGGTCCAGTTGATGAAACATGCACAGAGGTATATGTAAATGGATATCCATATGAAACAACAGAAGATCAGGTAAAAGACTTATTCAAAGGTTGTGGTGAAATAAAAAATATCACATTACCAAGATTTGATGATAATCCAGATAGATGTCGAGGATTTGGTTTTGTAGAATTTGCAACAGCTGAAGAAGCAACAAAAGCATTAGAATTGAATGGTACTCCAATGGGAAAAAGAACAATTTCAGTTCAAAGAAAATTGTCAAGAGCAGGTAAAGCTCCAAGAAATGCAGAAGTGTCAAAACCATTAGGAAAATGTCCTGATATTTGTTCGACCTTATTTTGTGGTAATTTATCTTTCGATGTTACAGATGAAGCAATGAAAGATTTTTTCAAAGAATTTGATGTTCAAGCCATAAGATATGGTGAAGATCGAGAAACAGGTCAATTTAAAGGTTTTGCATTTGTAGAATTTCCAAGTAGTGAAGAAACTGAGAAAGCTGCAAAATTGAATGGTCAAAAATTGTTAGGTAGACCAATCAGAATTGATTATTCATTACCCAAAAATAGAAATTAGAATAATTATTGTGTTTTAACTACTTATTTCTGTAATTATTATTATTTGTTATATTTTACAGATAGTAAAACATAAACTCTTCATTCAACAATAATATAACCTTATAAATAAATATTAAATATAAATAATTAAAAATCACATTCAGTCTTGCTATATTTATTATTTCAATTCCACTTTACCCTTCAAATCCAAGGGACATACATTTATCACTTAAATATTCTTTCTTTCTTTTATTTGAGTATAATAAATTACATCTGTATATTCTTCTTTACAAAGATTACATGAGTGAAGTATTTTGTCCTTTTTATTGTTAGTTTGAACAACATAAACTTCTTGCCACTACTTTATTGTTTAAATTATCCCTTTTATATTTATGATATTAAATAATAAACAATACACATAAATATGTATTAAATTGTATTATGATGTATTAAATTTTCTTGTTGTTTGATGATTATACATCCGAAATTTTATTGGAATCATTATTAATATATTCATTTATCGTAAGTTTGTAATTTATATCCACAAATGGAAGTAATTGAAAATTTGATAAGTCTAGAAATTCATCATTTATATCATCATAACATATGTAATATGCAAAAATAAATCACATAAGAGTATTATTGTCTTTATCATACCTTCTGCATATGATTTAAATCACATTTTAATTTTTGGGTTATTCAAAATTTTGATAAAAATATAATTTCGTTATTTTTGTTATATATTTACATAAAGATGATAATAAAAGTGAATAAAAGCATAAGAGAAGAAGGGTATTTTTTATATTTATTTTTATGATAGATTATGTCGAAAATTGGTCGAAAGTGGTTTTGGTGATATAGAAGTGAAGATTGGAAATAGCCGAATAATGTCAATCAAGTCAATTTTAGTGAATGGAAATGAAACAGTAAAGAAACTGTTGTTAGATAGTGAGTTTGTTGGAGTTTTAGAGTTATATGAAGAAATCGAAGAAATTGGCTATTATGAGATGGAGAAATACTACAGTGGTGGTGAACTGATAATCAATAAAGAGAGTGTATGTGAAGTGTTGATGTTTTGTTTATGTTATAGTGAAAAAGAGATAATAAATGATTGTTATGAATTTGTGAAGAATAATATAGATGATGAAGTATTAATGAAATTAATTCATATATGTAATGTATTTGGTGGATGTTTGAGAGAGATAGAAGACTTGAAAAATATGGAAATAGAAAAGCGAGGATATAAATATTTATATAAGAATGAATATTTGTTGAGATTAGAAATGAATAATTTGATAGAGATATTAAATATGAAAGATGTGATAATCGTGAATGAGTTATGGTTATTAAATCGGTTATTGGAATGGTTTAAATTCCAAAAGAATGAGAAAGATAATAAAGAGATTAAAGATGATTTTAAGCAATTGATAGAAGAAGATATCGATGTAGAAAAAATAAAAGAGAAAGAGATAGAAAAAGAGAATAAAGAAATGTTGAATGAAATGAACATAGAATTAAAGAAAAATGAATGTAAAAATCACATAGAAATATATTGTATAAAAGATGAGAAAATTCAAAATGTAATAATCAACAATTACAATGAAGATAATAAAGAAGAAGACTTTAATGAAGAAGAAAGAAGAATATTGGATAAAATGAAAGAAGAAGAATTGAATGATGAAATAATGTGTATATTAGAAATGAATAATATAAAAATGATGGAAATAGTATTAATGATAATGAAATATAAAAATATGAAAATGGAAAGTATAAATACTAAAAATATATTTAAATAGAATATATCTCAAATACAGAAAAGAGAAATCTTATGGAAAGATTATGTATAGAATATAATGAGAATAAAAGAAATCGAACAATGAAATGTTTATGTTTGAATATTGATGATAAAAAGAGTATTTCAATAATAGAAGAAATATGTGGAAAAGAAGTTCTTTTTAGAACATTGAATGAAGATAATTATCTAAATTCCAAATCTAAAGAATTATTAATAGAATATATAAAAGAGAATAAACTGAGTTTCAAAGAAGAAAAAGAAATGATTGTAATAATGAAAGATAAAGAATTATTGAGTGAATTAAAAACAAAAGAAATCACATCATTTTCATATCCTCAATCAGAATATTTATTTATATTAGATGAAGAAATGTCAATAATTCCTTCATTTGATGGAAATCGATATGAATTTTCAATCAATCCTTCATTGCCAGATGGTTTAATGATAAATAAAGAAAATGGAATAATTAATGGAAAAGTGAATAAAGAAATCGAAAATAGAGAATATGAAATAAGTTGTAAGAATATTGTAAATGAAAAGAAAATCAAAATAAAATTAGAATTTAATGATTTTAAATTCACAGAATTAAACAAAAGTGATGGAATAGAAGTATCAAATAATGGAAGGTTTATAACAAATACATATTATGGTTCTCATCATTGTTATTTGAATTTGAAAATGGAAAATGGAGTTTATCATATCAAATACCAATTTCATCAAAATCGAAGTTATTATGATCATATGATGTTAGGATTATCAACTAATAATACATATTCTGGTTATCGTATTTGTGATAAATCAACAACATGTAGTTTTTTAGCAATAAATAGTAAAAGTGAAGACATTACTTTATATTGTAATATTGGAAGAGTTGTTACTGAAAATCCAAATTTCAATAATCATGGAGATGGTTCAATTTATGAAGTGATTGTTGATATGAATAAAAGAGAATTTTGGATAAGTCATAATAATTCATCTCCAGTTTTACTTGTTAAAGATTTACCTTCTCCATTATATGCATATGCTGATTTATCCTTGGAATTCACATCACTTGAATTATTATCAGTTTCTCATCAAACAAGTTAGATAATAAGAATTTTTATTACATTTACATTCTTTATAATGTGTTGCTGTTTACTCAAAAAAGAATAAAAAATAAAAATAGTTTGAATTACTATTGTCAAGGCTTGATTCTCATTTTTATAAAAATCCAAATAAAAAGTGATGTAGTAATATTTTTATGTAATTGAGTTTATAATAGTTATGATAAGAAGTAATAAAAAGAATATAGTGAAATGAGGAATAAATCCCATCAGATAACCATTTTTGTGTATTTGAAGTATTTGATGTTAATTATTAGATATTGATTTGAATAATTTGATGTATATTTAGTAACTGAAAACACATCAACCTCCTATCAAATTGCTTTCAGAAACACATTTTATACTTAAGTTCAGCTAATAGCATTTTTATAACTGAGTTTAGCAAAGAACGTCCTTTTACTTTTTTCTCTTTTGTCTTCTTTATTATTGTGGTGGATATTTCATATTTAAGCTAATCTCCTCAATCTTATAATTTGTACGATATATATAACACTGATCAAGTGAGAAAATATCATATTGTACTTTTTATAGTTTTATAAATATTCCATAAAATAATATATAACATTATTTCTTTTAAGGAAGTTAATTTTTATTATTTTTATAAGCGTAAAATTAACAAATTTAATTTGCTTTAGTTTTCTTCTTTTTTGGATATTGAACTGTAATAAATCTACCATTGATATTTATTCCATTCAATCTTTTAACAGCTTCATCTACACATTTTTCATCTTTAAAATTGACATATGCATAGTCTGGAACATCTCTGTTCTTTTGTCGAAATATTTTCAGCGAATGAATCTCACCTATTCTTCCAAATACTTCTTTCAAATCTTCTTCTTTTACTGCATCTGTCAAACATCCTATAAATACTGTATTGAGATGAAGTTTCTCTCTTGTTCTTTTCCCAATTTCTATAGATATTATTTTGTGATTATATTCTCTATCTGATAAATCACAATATGCTTGCTTAGCTAAATCATCATTTTGAAAATAAACTTCATATTCGTTTTCATTTAACAAGGGATTTATACTTTTGATTTTATATTTGCTGAATATGAACTCTATTTCTTTTTTTGTTAAATTCTTTATTATCAAAGGAGTATTTATTGCATAAATTGAATTACATAATGCATTAATCTTTGCTTTTCTTTTTCTTTTTCTTTTTCTTCTAATTGCATAGGTAATAAAGGAATTGATATAGCTTCAGATTGCAATGGAGAAGGAGAAGGATTAACAGATGAAATATCTTTATCATTTTCATCTATGACAAGTCTTATCTTCATTCTATCTATTTCACTATCTTGTAGTAAGTTTATTGCATTTTTTTTGCCTTCTTCATCTTCGAATATTATTATTGCTCTATTTCTCTCACTATTATCATTTGATTCTTCAATTATTATGGATTTAGTTTCTCCGCATACACTTAAAATATTCGCCATTTTCTCTGTAGTGGTTGCTAAAGATAGATTTTCGATTATTAGTTCATTTGGATCTTTATACATATATACTTTTATTTTTTCATCTTTTAATCTTTTATCATTAAATTTATGTATTGCTTTTATTGCTGATTCTTTATTGGAATATTTAACTGTTGCTGATCTTTTGAAGATTCATTATTAATTTCTACAGATTCTATATTACCAACAATACCAAATACATCAGATAATAATCTTTCATCGCATTTATCATTCAAATTATCAACTTTAACACAATATAACCTTCTATTTTCATTCTCTATATCACTTTCACTTTCATTTTCACTACTATCTTCTTCTCTTACATATTTTCGTTTGTATTGCTTACGTTTTGGTTTTATACTGTCACTTTCTTGTCGTTTCTCTTCATATACGATTGGTGGTGGTATTTGCATATAGGATTCATTATCATAATACTGTATATTGTGATAATTATGATATGATATAGGATTATATGATGTTGAATAATCTATATATTCATAATTTCTCTCATATTTTTGACTTTCTTGTTGCTTAGTGGATATTACATCCGTGTATCTTGTTGTTGTCAAGTTATTATCTATAAATTAAACATTAGAACATCATATATACTCATTTTAACTCAACTTTCAAATTACCATACAAAAGAATTTATGATTGGACAACCATTTCAATAGATTCTATTGATGTTTGTGCCGATATTATACCAATAAAGATCCTCAAGTAATCCACTGATATATTATCTTCATCTAATCAGCAAATCTATATGAAGGTGTATAATCTAAAATTTATCTATAGGATAGTTATTTTATACATATTATCCTATACCATTTAATACTATATTTTAAACAGACATATTAGCTATATATAGGAATTATGGTAAGTTAATGACAATTGCATACTATTGTAATTTTAATATTATTGTTGTTCAGGTAGATATAAAATAAGGTATATTCTAACACCAAATAGCATATATTAATCTAAACCTTGAAATACATAGTTACCACTTTTCATCATAATATGAGTAAGATAATGATTATTTAACTTCATCATAACACCATTTCATAATATGTAAGCGTAATTCTTACCACAACACGAAATTTTCTATTTTGAATAATGATTCAAGCTTTATTTCAAGCTTTTCTATCATTACATCACTATACATCCCACAAACAACATATAATCAATAAAAATAATATTTAAACATTTAAAATAGATTTTGAAATATTTATTTCTTATTTTAGTTGGAACATCTTCTCTATAATTATTATGACTAATTTTCACTTTTTTCTTCATAGTAATTTAAATTAAACTTATAATCAGGAGTATTAGCTTGAATGGAGCTAAAATTTCGTTGGTCAATTTTGAAGTAACTGTTTTATTGGTCGTAGAACTTGTTATACTTGTTCTGGACAATTTACTTCTCCTTCTACTACTTCCTATTAATGAACTTCTTCTAGAACTTCCTGGACTATTTATATTATATATAAATAATATATATATATATATACTTTAAATTATACTTCATTTCAGCTGGTATATCGATTGTATTAATGATTTTACTTACATCATAATCACTGGATAATCTTTCACTACATTCAGTTGTTTAAACAATTTATAGCAATTATTGAGTTATGATATTGATTACAACCTCTGAATATTGTAGGATAAAGTGTACATAAGAAATCAGTCCATTGATATATTGATATTCTCATATTATTACTTTCATTATTAATTAATACAAACACATTGTTGTTTAATTCGTGTAATGAATTTATCTAAATATATAATAATAATAATAATAATACATTAGGATTATTACAGAATGAATAACCCAGCACTTCTTGATGCTAATAAAAATCCTACTAATCCACCTTGATCTAAATCTAATACAAATAATTCATTCTTATCACTCAACAAAAATAATATTGGCATTTCACTTAATCCAACACAATTTATTATATTACCATGTAAACTACTACCGACTTTAAACTAACACTGCTTACTGTTTTACTTAAATCATATTGAAATATTCTTCCTTCTTCATTTAAACCAATTAAATGTTGATCTTTATATAAATAACAGCACTTTACTACACTTCCCATACTTTCACATATTCTTTCTATACAATGTAATCTTAAATCATAAATTAATAACAATCCACTTTCTAACCAAAACATACTTTACTTTTTTTCATTTATGGAATAACAACTTATATTACCACTAATTTCACTACATGATGAATACTTTAAATCATCTTTCAATTCTGTGTTGATATTCACTAAATCAATACCATCACATATTTGTAAGATTAAATTCTTTCCTTTCCAAAATACTATAAATTCCACTCTTTCTTTATTGAAACTAGAACTATTAATAATTACAGTTGGAACTGGGAATTCTCTTCCTTCATAACTTTCTATTGAAGTTTTATTCTCATTTACTTCTCCATCTTTTTATTGGGACTTTTCTTTGCATTCTTTGCTGGTTTTGCTGGTTTGGGGGTTTTGGGAGTTTTGGGGGTCTTTCTACCACCTTTAGGTGATGATGTATCTTCTTTAGTTTCTTCTTCTTCATTTCTTGGCTCTTTTGCTACGATTGTTCCTATTGAAACAGGAGGTAATATCTTATAACATAATTCTAATTCTATTTTTTTATCTTTTATATTGATTTTATATAGTTGGTATTCTGGTTTTGTTGATGTAATTATACAATATTTACCATAACTATGAATATAGGCATTTACATTTTCAAATTGAATTTTATCACTATTAACCCATTCATTAGCTATCATATCATAATATATTAATGAAAAGGAAGTGTTTGTATTTACAATAGGTGTTGCTTTTTCTTCTTCTTTTTTAATTGTTTTTTCTCTGATTCTGGTCTTTCAGAT
>NGBS01000944.1:0-30128 GCA_002245135.1 Proteromonas lacertae
TTGGAATATTTAACTGTTGCTGATCTTTTGAAGATTCATTATTAATTTCTACAGATTCTATATTACCAACAATACCAAATACATCAGATAATAATCTTTCATCGCATTTATCATTCAAATTATCAACTTTAACACAATATAACCTTCTATTTTCATTCTCTATATCACTTTCACTTTCATTTTCACTACTATCTTCTTCTCTTACATATTTTCGTTTGTATTGCTTACGTTTTGGTTTTATACTGTCACTTTCTTGTCGTTTCTCTTCATATACGATTGGTGGTGGTATTTGCATATAGGATTCATTATCATAATACTGTATATTGTGATAATTATGATATGATATAGGATTATATGATGTTGAATAATCTATATATTCATAATTTCTCTCATATTTTTGACTTTCTTGTTGCTTAGTGGATATTACATCCGTGTATCTTGTTGTTGTCAAGTTATTATCTATAAATTAAACATTAGAACATCATATATACTCATTTTAACTCAACTTTCAAATTACCATACAAAAGAATTTATGATTGGACAACCATTTCAATAGATTCTATTGATGTTTGTGCCGATATTATACCAATAAAGATCCTCAATAATCCACTGATATATTATCTTCATCTAATCTGCAAATCTATATGAAGGTGTATAATCTAAAATTTATCTATAGGATAGTTATTTTATACATATTATCCTATTACCATTTAATACTATATTTTAAACAGACATATTAGCTATATATAGGAATTTATGGTAAGTTAATGACAGTTGCATACTATTGTAATTTTAATATTATCTGTTGTTCAGGTAGATATAAAATAAGGTATATTCTAACACCAAATAGCATATATTAATCTAAACCTTGAAATACATAGTTACCACTTTTTCATCATAATATGAGTAAGATAATGATTATTTAACTTCATCATAACACCATTTCATAATATGTAAGCGTAATTCTTACCACAACACGAAATTTTCTATTTTGAATAATGATTCAAGCTTTATTTCAAGCTTTTTCTATCATTACATCACTATACATCCCACAAACAACATATAATCAATAAAAATAATATTTAAACATTTAAAATAGATTTGAAATATTTATTTCTTATTTTAGTTGGAACATCTTCTCTATAATTATTATGACTAATTTTCACTTTTTCTTCATAGTAATTTAAATTAAACTTATAATCAGGAGTATTAGCTTGAATTGGAGCTAAAATTTCGTTGGTCAATTTTGAAGTAACTGTTTTATTGGTCGTAGAACTTGTTATACTTGTTCTGGACAATTTACTTCTCCTTCTACTACTTCCTATTAATGAACTTCTTCTAGAACTTCCTGGACTATTTATATTATATATAAATAAATATATATATATATATACTTTAAATTATACTTCATTTCAGCTGGTATATCGATTGTATTAATGATTTTACTTACATCATAATCACTGGATAATCTTTCACTAACATTCAGTTGTTTAAACAATTTTATAGCAATTATTGAGTTATGATATTGATTACAACCTCTGAATATTGTAGGATAAAGTGTACATAAGAAATCAGTCCATTGATATATTGATATTCTCATATTATTACTTTCATTATTAATTAATACAAACACATTGTTGTTTAATTCGTGTAATGAATTTATCTAAATATATAATAATAATAATATAATACATTAGGATTATTACAGAATGAATAACCAGCACTTCTTTGATGCTAATAAAAATCCTACTAATCCACCTTGATCTAAATCTAATACAAATAATTCATTCTTATCACTCAACAAAAATAATATTGGCATTTCACTTAATCCAACACAATTTATTATATTACCATGTAAACTACTTGACCAATACTTTAAACTAACACTGCTTACTGTTTTACTTAAATCATATTGAAATATTCTTCCTTCTTCATTTAAACCAATTAAATGTTGATCTTTATATAAAATAACAGCACTTTACTACACTTCCCATACTTTCACATATTCTTTCTATACAATGTAATCTTAAATCATAAATTAATAACAATCCACTTTCTAGACCCAAAACATACTTTACTTTTTTCATCATTTATGGAATAACAACTTATATTACCACTAATTTCACTACATGATGAATACTTTAAATCATCTTTCATTTCTGTGTTGATATTCACTAAATCAATACCATCATCATATTTGTAGATTAAATTCTTTCCTTTCCAAAATACTATAAATTCCACTCTTTCTTTATTGAAACTAGAACTATTAATAATTACAGTTGGAACTGGGAATTCTCTTCCTTCATAACTTTCTATTGAAGTTTTATTCTCATTTACTTCTCCATCTTTTTTATTGGGACTTTTCTTTGCATTCTTTGCTGGTTTTGCTGGTTTGGGGGTTTTGGGAGTTTTGGGGGTCTTTCTACCACCTTTAGGTGATGATGTATCTTCTTTAGTTTCTTCTTCTTCATTTCTTGGCTCTTTTGCTACGATTGTTCCTATTGAAACAGGAGGTAATATCTTATAACATAATTCTAATTCTATTTTTTATCTTTTATATTGATTTTATATAGTTGGTATTCTGGTTTTGTTGATGTAATTATACAATATTTACCATAACTATGAATATAGCCATTTACATTTTCAAATTGAATTTTATCACTATTAACCCATTCATTAGCTATCATATCATAATATATTAATGAAAAGGAAGTGTTTGTATTTACAATAGGTGTTGCTTTTTCTTCTTCTTTTTTAATTGTTTTTTCTCTGATTCTGGTCTTTCAGATTCATTATTGTTATTGTTGTTATTACCCTTTTCATTTCCTCCTATCAATAAATATAATATATTATCATAAAAACAGGATGTTATCCAACTAATATTCTCATATACATTGGATGTATCAGTATTTACTGATATTGGAGCATCATTATCAATATAATATAGAGAAAGTTTACTTGATTGATGAGCATATATAATAGTTTTGCTTTCTTTATTAGTTTCTATTACAGTTAATGGATCTTCATCATGTCTATGAGATGTTGATGGTTGTACATAGTGTAGCTCTTTAGCTGATAAAGGACCATGGAATGTACCTGCTAACTTTTCTTTCGAATCGAGATATCTCCAAAGTCCATCAATTATATCTTCTTCTAATACCTTTTGTATTCTTCTAAACGGTTGAGGGAGAGGATCGTGATGAAAATCTGGATCTAAATAGCCATCTGGTACTCCAACATTCAATACATGTACGAATTTATCTAATAGAAAACAACCATTAGGATGAATAAATGTGTTTGTAAGAGAAATTTTGTCTGCTTGTGTCATTTTAAAACCTATTTCATCAAAAAACATCAATGCATGTTTATAAACTAATCGTTTATCATTTAATGAAGAGTTCTAGACATATATCATAAAAATGTATACATTAAAGAAGTCTCGAATATTTATTTGTTTCTTCAAATATGTTAATTGGATTCTCCTTATAAAATCAGGTAAATTCTCATCCACTTGTGACATATTCCAAAAAAATCAAAATAAAACGATTTGACAATTAACACATGTTCATTGTTAGAAATCTTTAAGAATGAGTAACACACCACCAATAGTACCTGGGCTTACAATCAATGTAACATTTACTGAGACATCTAAAGATCCTGAGACTGGCAAACCGATAACGTTATATTCTCTAGATATAATTGATAATGGTAAGTACAAAGTAGTAAAAGTGAGATATAGAATGTATGAATATTAGTGTATCTAATTTAGTGTTCTGTTACTAAATCAAAAAGTGAGAATGTCTTTAAACGTAATTCGTCGAAGTGATTTACTATCAGCCCTTCCCAAACTTCCAGCTAAGCGGTTCTTCAAAAATCTAACTCCAGAAGTGATAAGATCAAGAAAACAAGCAATATCTGAGTTTATGAAAGTATATTGATAGAATAATTGATGTTAATTATAGAGTTTAGCAGAAATAGCTTGTGAAGAACCTTCCATTCATAGATTAGTAACAAATTTACTAGCTGAAGTAGATCAAACTGATAAGTATAGAATTGAATTAATAAATTGAATATAGAGAATTTAAAGAGAAGAGTCGTAGCAGAGGTTCATCGATAGAGAATATGGACATAATCGTATATAAAGGTACATTATACATGATGAATATAAAAAAGTTGAACTATGAATGGGTTAAAAGATTTGTATTTTTAAAGAATGATAAATTATATTTATATTCTCCAAGTGGTTCAACTTTGTTATCAGTAATCGATCTAAGTGTAGGAGGTTGTGTTGGATTTATTCCTGCTTCTTCAATTCCAAATTATAATTCCAATTCCGATGCAAGATGTATTTTATTATCATTACCATTTAACTGTAAGTTTTATATTACTTGTGAGAGTTTAACTGAACAAAATGAATGGGTTAAAGAGATAAAATCTATTTTGACATATTATAATACAAATGCTGTTGTATTAGGTGATTTTGAATATGTATTTATATATTTATATAATGAATGATAGTGTGATCCAATTGAATTTGCCTCAAGTGAAGAAACAATCGCAATTCCAACTGAAAATTACAGTGTCGATTATGAAGTAACAACAATAATAGCGAAAACAGATAAAGAAATAATTTACAATGGTACTGTATATGGAATAGATGCAATAATTAAACAAATTAATATTCCATTATCAATAGAGAATCAGAAAGTGGTTGATTTAGGTAATTCATTATATCAAGTATGCTATTATTATCATTATTAGTAATGTATTACTATAGTTACGTCATCCTAATATATTATTATTATATAACATCAATTGGAATCCTCCTGTAATTCAAATAGTAACAGAGAAATGTAGTGGTTATACATTATATGATTTTATTCATATAAATAATAATGCATTTGATGGAATGACAATAATAAAAATATTAAAAGAAATATGTTTTGCATTATTATATCTATGGAATGCTAGAAAGACAATATATAGAAGAGAATTATCATCACATTCACTATATTATACAAATGAGAATCAATTGAAATTAACAGATTATGGTTATACATCAACAGCTTCGTATATATTTATTATATATATGAAATAGTGAAGAAAATCAATTTATATTAAAAGCTTTATCTCGACCTCATGTTCCAATATCTAATGATGATGATAGTGATAGTTTCTTATGGATAGCTCCTGAGATATTAATGGAACAACAATACTGTGAATATTGTGATGTATATTCATTTGGAATAATTATTACTGAGTTACTTACATATAATGTTCCTTATAATTATACAAAAGAGAATGAGAATGCAATTTTAGGCAATATTATCAATGAAGGATTAACTCCATTATTACCTAGTTGGAAAGGTAATGAATTAAGCGAATCTACAATTGGTAAATCATTATGTTATTTAACAAAAGATTGCTTAAGTCGAGATACATCAAATAGACCATCTATTAATGAAATTGTATTTATATATATATATATATATATTGTATTATTTGATTGATTAGATTTCATCATTAAATGCAATTGATATGAATCCCATAAAATCATTTCATGAAATAGAAATGCCAATGCTAATTGAAGGATTTGATAATTTAGATGAAAATTATAAATTACGAAGTTGTAAAACATTATCTAAATATAGTGATGATTGTTTACAATCAATAGTAATTGGTTCTTTAACATCCAATGATCTAGGCCAATATCATTCAGCCATAATAGTTCGATTAAGTCATATAATGGATAGTTGTAAAGTAAAAGTAGATCAACAATCTGTAGATGCAAATGATTATAACTTGTTAAATATTTGTAGTCGAAGTATTTATAGTTATATTCGATGTTGTGATACTTCAATAAATGAAGATGATACTCATATAATATTACCTCATTTATTTGAAATAATATACATATTAAGTAGAAATCATTATTTGCATAAAGATATAAAGTCAATTCTACATATAAATGGATTAAGTTTGTTGTATATATCATTATATATAACATCTTCCTATCAAGAAGTAGTAAGAAATCTAGAAAATATTATATCTTTATATCATAATGAAAGTGATTTAAAATCGTTTATAATAATGTTATGCCCATATATTAATAATAAGATATTATTTAGTGAAGAATTATGTAATGATGAAAAATGGAATAGAATAATACACAGTATAGATTTTAGTGAATTAGACAATTACAACAACAAATTGATAATAACTAAAATATTTGATCTATTTGGTCAATTGAAAAATATATAGATTATTATTTTTTTTCTCATTATGTTGTTTGTTGATGAGTTACAAATGATAAGGATATGTACTGAGAAAAAAATAAAAATAGTCTTGTCCTTTATGTTGTTATGAATAACAAAATGTATAATTAACATTATTAAAACACAACTTTAGCTAATTTGTTATATGTAAGGTAAATAACATCAAACACGCCTATAATACACAAAATTGGTTATCTGTTATTTTTTCTTTATTATTTCACTCTATTCTTAGTAGCACTCCTCATTATAACTATTATAAGGTCAGATATTCAAAATAAATAATCACATCACTTTTAATTTTGATTTTTATGAAAATGAGGATCAAGCTTTGAAAAGAGTAATTCAAACTATTTTTATTTTTTATTCTTTTTTGAGTAAACAGCAACACATTATAGAAAATGTAAATGTTATAAAAATTCTTATTATCTAACTTGTTTGATGAGAAACTGATAATAGTTCAACTGCGTTGGTTTTACCAAATAACACAACATAAGGATATAATGGAGAAGATAAATCTTTAACAAGCAAAACAGGAGATGAATTATTATGACTTATCCAAAATTCTCTTTTATTCATATCAACAATCATTTCATAAATTGAACCATCTCCATGATTATTGAAATTTGGATTTTCAGTAACAACTGTTCCAATATTACAATATAAAGTAATATCTTCACTTTTACTATTTATTGCTAAAAAACTACATGTTGTTGATTTATCACAAATACGATAACCAGAATATGTATTATTAGTTGATAAACCTATCATCATTCCATCATAATAACTTCCATTTTGATGAAATTGATATTTGATATGATAAACTCCATTTTCCATTTTCAAATTCAAATAACAATGACGATAACAACCATAAATTGTATTACTTATAAATTTTCCATAATTTGTAATTGATATTTTATCACTTTTGTTTAATTCTGTGAATTTCACATCAATAAATTCCACTGACATTTTGAATTTCTTTTCATTTAGAATATTCTTACAACTTATTTCATATTCTCTCTTTTCGATTTCTTTATCTACTCTTCCATTAATTATTCCATTTTCTTTATTTATCATTAAACCATCTGGCAATGAAGGATTGATCGAAAATTCACATCGATTTCCATCAAATGAAGGAATTATTGACATTTCTTCATCTAATATAAATAAATATTCTGATTGAGGATATGAAAATGATGTGATTTCTTTTGTTTTTAATTCACTCAATAATTCTTTATCTTTTATTATTACAATCATTTCTTCTTCTTCTTTGAAACTCAGTTTATTCTCTTTTATATATTCCATTAATAATTCTTTAGATTTGGAATTTAGATAATTATCTTCATTCAATATTCTGAATAGAATTTCTTTTCCACATACTTCTTCTATTATTGAAATATTCGTTTTATCATCAATAAACAAACATAAACATTTCATTGTTCGATTTCTTTTATTCTCATTGTATTCTATACATAATCTATCCATAAGATTTCTCTTTTCTGTATTTGAGATATATTCTATTTAAATATATTTTTAGTATTTATACTTTCCATTTTCATATTTTTGTATTTCATTATCATTAATACTATTTCCATCATTTTTATATTATTCATTTCTAATATACACATTATTTCATCATTCAATTCTTCTTCTTTTATCTTATCCAATATTCTTCTTTCTTCTTCATTAAAGTCTTCTTCTTCATTATCTTCATTGTAATTGTTGATTATTACATTTTGAATTTTCTCATCTTTTGTTAAATATATTTCTATGTGATTTTTACATTCATTTTTCTTTAATTTTATATTCATTTCTTTCAACATTTCTTTATTCTCTTTTGTTATCTCATTCTCTTTTATTTTTTCACAATCGATATCTTCTTCTATCAATTGCTTAAAATCATCTTTAATCTCTTTATTATCTTTCTTATTCTTTTGGAATTTATACCATTCCAATAACCGATTTAATAACCATAACTCATTCACGATTATCACATCTTTCATATTTAATATCTCACTCAAATTATTCATTTCTAATCTCAACAAATATTCATTCTTATATAAATATTTATATCCTCGCTTTTCTATTTCCATATTTTTCAAGTCTTCTATCTCTCTCAAACATCCACCAAATACATTACATATATGAATTAATTTCATTAACACTTCATCATCTATATTATTCTTCACAAATTCATAACAATCATTTATTATCTCTTTTTCACAATAACATAAACAAAACAACAACACTTCACACACATTCTCTTTACAGATTATCAGTTCACCACCACTGTAGTATTTCTCCATCTCATAATAGCCAATTTCTTCGATTTCTTCATATAACTCTAAAACTCCAACAAACTCACGATCTAACAACAGTTTCTTCACAGTTTCATTTCCATTCACTAAAATTGACTTGATTGACATTATTCGGCTATTTCCAATCTTCACTTCTATATCACCAAAACCACTTTCGACCAATTTTCGACATAATCTATCATAAAAATAAATATAAAAAATACCCTTCTTCTCTTATGCTTTTGTTCACTTTTATTATCATCTTTATGTAAATATATAACAAAAATAACGAAATTCGATTTTTATCAAAATTTTGAATAACCCAAATTTCAAAATGTGATTTAAATCATATGCAGAAGATGCGATAAATATAATAATACTCTTATGTGATTTATTAATGCATATTGCATATGTTGTGATGATATAAATGATGAATTTCTAGACTTATCAAATTTTCAATTACTTCCATTTGTGGATATAAATTACAAACTTACGATAAATGAATATATTAATAATGATTCCAATAAAATTTCGGATGTATAATCATCAAACAACAAGAAAATTTAATACATCATAATACATCATAATACATATTTATGTGTATTGTTTATTATTTAATATCATAAATATAAAAGGGATAATTTAAACAATAAAGTAGTGGCAAGAAGTTTATGTTGTTCAAACTAACAATAAAAAGGACAAAATACTTCACTCATGTAATCTTTGTAAAGAAGAATATACAGATGTAATTTATTATACTCAAATAAAAGAAAGAAAGAATATTTAAGTGATAAATGTATGTCCCTTGGATTTGAAGGGTAAAGTGGAATTGAAATAATAAATATAGCAAGACTGAATGTGATTTTTGTATGATTTATGTTGTAGAACAACTGATTGTTGTTCAATATAGTTAGAAATATTAATGAACCAATGGAAAAGTATGTTTATCATCGTAAATTGTTAGTTTCAAAATTGAATTGTTTTTTATGTTTTTGATATCATTATGAATCAACTTTTGAAGAGAAATATGGCTATGTGAAGTTAAAAGCTGATTAAGCTGAGGTAATTGAAAATGGTAAGGGTTAATAGCAATAGAAATTATACAGATAATATTATTTTTTAGATTTTTTACTTTTACTTGTTTTTTTTGTTTGTGTAGTAGTGTTTTTTCTTTTTCTCCCTCTTTTTGGTTTTTCATCATAATTCTCTTCATCATTATCATCATCTTTTACTTCTTCTTCTTCTTCTTCTTCATTCTCTTCTTCTCCTTTAGGTTGATAGTTCATTATTGATCGTTTATCAGATTCTTTCATTTTCTCAGTAGCATATCTCAGTCCTTCCCTTATAAAATATTTATAATTCTCTTTAATAAAGTTCTTTGTTAAGCTAAGATCAGCTAAACTTAATTCTCTCAACACCCATCCAACACCTAGTTGAGCAAACCTTTCATTATTCTTTACTACACTATTATATATATCTAATATTTATACTTTGAACATATTTTTATTATTACATCATTATATTCTCCATGTTTAGCTATTGGAACAAATCCAACACAAGATACTCTTTGAACCCATAATTTATCACATCCAGACCATTTTAATAGCCAATCAACTGTACTTTTCTGTTTTTTGATTCTTTTACAAATGGCAGAAGCAAATCGATCTGCATTACACCACCAACATAAACTTTTATCAATTGTATCTATAAATTAACACTAAACAGTTAATACTTTTCACTAAATCATAGTCATCATCTTTTATTGAATTGGGGTATTTACTTATACATAAAGATCCAAAGTATTTCATCTCTTCATACTCATCTGAAATAAATTTCATACTTAGATCAGTCTTTTCTCTATCATTCAAACCATTAATATCTTCTTTATCCAAATTTGAGAATATTTGCTTTAGTTCTCCACATCTAGTACCTATTATTTTTACTTGCTTAAATCAATCTATAAATTAACAACTATATACATATTTCATATATTTACTTTCATGTTCTTGTATGGATTTACTACTAGCAGCAGTAATTAAAGATCTTGCTTTCTCTATTATCTATATTATTAAAACACATATATATTGCTATACTTTATCAAGTTTACTAACTTTATTCATATTAATATTATTATTATCAAAAAATTCCCGCCAAAAATACCTTAATTTGTCAAATTGGCGCTTAATGAAAAAGATTAATCTATAAAGATATTGTTATTTTACTATGTTAAAAATACCAATTAAAACATAAAAACACAAGGAATATATTAATTAAACTTCGAAAATGCAAATCCTACCATAAATTATTATATCTGGATTAAAATACTTATTATAAATACTTGTTTTATAGTAATTGAAAAGAATTATTTTATGTTTTGATATTTCAAAAGAATTATAGTTATTATTAGATTTTCAAGCAAAACAAAAACAAAGTAACAATTATTTATTAAACGATTTTCTTGTGATTTCCAGTAATAATTCTGGATAATCACCAAGTAATTCAAAGTCTTTTGTTTTAGATATCTTTTCTATATTTGTTATAAGATAATTATAACAATATTTCTCAAGTATTGGCAACTATATAAACAAATTAATAAATAGTATATATATATATTTCATACTCCTCTTCCATAACAAGATAAAAACAAACTACATACTGTATTTTCATTCACTTTTTTACATAAATAATAACTACATATCTTTTCTAAACCACTACATGAAAATCTATTAGCGAGAGTTAATAGTTGAACTGTATAATTAGATTCATCACTAATTACACCTGTATATATATATTCCAACAAAGATAAGAATGTATTTGAATCTATATCATTATATTCTAATACAGAATTATTTGATTCTGACATATTACTATGAAACAATCCATTAAAATAATCGCACTATTAAATGAATATAAATGTAGATATATATAATATATATATACTTGAGTTTGCAGGATTAATTTGTGGGAATATATCATCTTATTATCTTTCAATTTAAATGTAATATCACTCAATTCATCTTTGTTATTTATTAAATACTTCATGTTCAATCTATACTGTGGTATTATTACATTATTTTCTATCTCTTTCACTTCATACATTAACACATCAAATATATATACATCTAATTAATAATATTATTTATATAACACTTTAATAAAAAAATATACTTGTAAAAAAGAATTTATTGTTTTCTCCTCCTATACAATGAATTTCATTTGTATTATAAACTCTATTATTATTAATAATTAAATAAATTATTATACATTGATGATTGACCATTACGAAAATTAATAGAAGGACAATGTAGTTCTTCAAACTTTACTCTCTAAATAAAATATACAAACAGAATCAATACTTTAAAATTAAATTCTATATCCATTTTGTACATTTTATTTTCTGATCCACCAATTAAATACAAGTTATTCATAACTGTCAACATTGAATGATAATGTAATGGAACAAATGATGTATTTACTATAACATCCCAACTTTCATTTACTATAATAATATATAAGCAATACAATACAATATACATGTATTAAATATATATAATGAATTATTAATTCCATTTTCATTATCTCCTCCATATATTAATATGTAATTCTCATTACTGATTGACATACTGAAATAAGCAATTGAATCTATTGAATCATTTGTTGGTAACTTTCTCCAATTTGCACTTTTTATTGATAAGACATAAAAATCATTTTTGTAACTATTATCACCTTCATATCCACCAAATAAGTAACTATAATGTTATATTAAAAATAATACATCATTCCACGAGATTCTATCATTTTATGACCACATCTTGGACTTGGAACATCTCCTTCATCTAACTATTCATATTAATTATTAACAAATATTAATACAATTACTTCCCAAGTGAATTTATATGGATCAAATATATAGAGATCATTATAATAATTATATCCATCAGTACCACCATGAATAAACATGCTTTTATTATAAACACAACTTGAATGTTTGAAACGAGCACAAGGCGGTAATCCACACACATCATTCAGACATTTGTAATTATATGTTTCTATTTTAATACAATTCATGTTATACTTGGAGAAAAACGAGTTAATTCATTAGTAGCTTTATCCCCATACCAACCACCAAACAAAAACATCTCATCATCTATCAATTCGCAAGTGTGATATGCAGGAAATTCATAATTCTATATTTGTAACAAAGATAGTATACAGCATCAATACATTTCCACATCTTAATTTTTATGAAACTTGAAAAAAGCTTGATTCCTTGATTTAAAGAATTATGTATAACTCAATAAAAGAGGAACATGTTTATGTAAAAGCAGAAAATTATGGTAATACAGATGCGCAATTAGAAGAACAAGGTAATGATAGTGAAGAAGATGAAGATTTAACAACAATTGTTAATGTATAGAAATAGTAGTTATAATTTAGGTTTTACCAACACCATCAAAGTCTACAAAAACTCAAGCAATTGGAAATGTACCAAGTAGGAATGATTACATATTTCCAAGTAGTAAGAATCCAGTTGTATAGTTATTCCATCTCATATGTATGTGATAGATTTGTACAGCTGAAGAGAATCTCCACAAGAATATATGGGACACAGTTTCTTGGGATGCTGTAATAGATGAAGCTAGAATAATGAAAATAGAAGATGCTCGTCAAATATATGAAAGAGCATTAGAACAATTCCCAACAAGTGGTAAAATATGGAGATATTATGCAGAACATGAATTTAAAACCAAGAATTATGACAAAGTTGAGTTAATCTTATCCAAATCATTGTATCAATGCCCAAATGTGAATATTTGGGAGTTTTATATTGATTATGTAAGAGATATTCATTTAGATTCATTTGAAAGAGTACCAATGGATGAAAGAAAAAGGAAATTAGATACAGTGAAAGAAGCCTGTGAAACAGCTATTAATAATATTGGATTTCATATTAATTCAAATAGAATATGGAAGAAATACATTGAAATAAAGAAGAAATACAGAGATATCAGTTATTTAGGTATTGCTAATGTAAATAACGATATAAGAGAAGCATATCAAAGAGCTTTATGCATTCCAATGAATGAATTAGAGGATATATTTGACGATTATAGAAATTTTGAAAAGGATAAAGGATATGAGAGATATTTTAAAGAACAAGAAGCAAAGAAATCAAAATCATTAGAAATGTATATAATTTAATAGATTAATATATATATAGATATAGTAAGAAGAAAGAATATTGGCAAAGAATATTAAATGATGAATTAGCAACTCCTCCAACAGGAACAGAAAAAGAGAGAGAACAGTTGATTGTATGGAAAAAAGCAATAGAGTATGTAAATAATTATAATAATAATATAGATTTGATAAATTAAATCCACGTAAATTATCAAAAGAAGAACATCGTTTTCATATGAGAATATTATATATGCAATGTTTATGTATTATGAGATTTCATGTAGATATTTGGTATGATTTTGCTCTGTTTGAGAATAGTTTTAATGATATTGTCAGTTCTAAACAAGTATATATATATATTACTTCTAAACAAATATAGATATTTGAGCAAGCATCTACTATATTAACTGATTCATTAATCTTACAATTTGCTTATTGTGATTTTTTAGAATCTCAAGGATTAAAAGATGAAACTAAAGCATTATATGAAAGATTATTAACCAAAAAGCATTCAAACGAGCATCAAACACTAATATACATTATATATCAGAAATTCTTATTAAGAAATGAAGGTTTAATGGCTAGTCGTAACTTGTTTACTAGAGCAAGAAATGATCCAAAATGTGATTATCATATATATGAAGCAAGTGGTATTTATATTAATATATAAATATATATATATATATATTTATTTAGCTGATATTGAGTTATATTATAATCATAACAGTAGCATAAGTAGAAAGATCTATCAAGTCTGTTATGATAAATATAAGACAAATACAAGTTTCTTATCAGATTATATTGACTTCTTAGAATCAATAGGTGATAGTATTAACATGAAGGCATTATATCAGAATATATTCAACAATCAAGAAATAAAGATCAGTGATCAATTGAAACTGAGATATTTAGCACATCTATTAATTAGTGAAGATAAAACCAAGAATCTAAATCAGCTAGTATATATATTATTAATTATATATTTTATTGAATAGATGAAGAATCAATGTAAATTGGATTGTTTAGATGAAAATCTCTATAGTGATAGTTTATGTTATTGTAATAGATTTACTAATGGATTACATGCCTGTAATGTGATTGATCAATCACTGGAGGAGAGATATTGTGATTTATTTAACATAAAATATGATAGGAAAACATTAAAGATGAAAGATGAAGAAAAGAAGAGAATAAAGAAAGAAAGAAAAGAGAATAATAAAGAATTTGAGAATGATCCTAATCTACCTAACTTTGTAAAGTCATGGTTAAGAATTATACCTATTGGATCTCAAAGTAGAACACCAGATTCAACAATTGATTTAGTTTTAGACTTTTTGAGTATGGAATTACCTCCACAACCTAATGATTAGAATAGAATATGTAATTTTTCATTAGCAGTATTGTTTTGATATTTGAATTTGTTTTTTAATGGGTGTTTGAAAAAAATATAACCAAAAGAAAGCTTGAAGGTTCGTTTTTTATTTTGAAAAACATCAACATATTAAAATGTCCGATGAGTTTGAAGATGATTATGAAGATGATGGAGAGAATGTAGATTTATCTGGTTCAACTTTCAAGGAAGAAATCGTTTATAATCATGAAGAAGCGTTAGTTGATGGAAGAAGATCTTTAGATGAGTACGATGATGAATACGATGAAAAAGACTATGAAGATGATGAACCAAAGAAATTTGTATTGAAACCAAGACAACCTTTGAGGTATTTCTTTACGAACTATCTAATAATAGGTTTTTGAAAGGTCTTAGTAAGAATAGTTTACCATTTTTTGCATTCGATCCTCCAGAAGTGCTTGATATTAAATATGAAGAGGATTATGCAAGATATAGAAATGCTCAGCCTTCTTCAACTCCTGGATATATGGGAGGAAAGAAAAGAAGTATAATTTTTTATGATTAATATAAATACAATAGCTGCAAAGACTAAACATGTTTCTACTTGCACTTGTGCTGAATGTAGAAAACAAAGGAATCAAAAGAAGAAAGAATTAGTAAAAGTGACATATTTAATGAGAGGTGGTAAAAATAAATTAATCCAATCATGTCTTAGGCATAAGTATATAAATAATCATCTAAATTGTGAATAGTGGTTGGGTTGAAACTAATAATTATAATGATTGGAACTTATGTTGGAGTAGTGAAGGTCTATTACCTTCAGATTTCCAACATTTACAACCATTTCAAAAGATTAACATGTTTCCAAAGACAATAGGAATAACTCGTAAAGATTTATTATGGAATAATATAAAGAAGATGAGCCAATTACATGGAGATATTCATTTCTCATTTGTACCAGAAACGTATATATTACCCACAGAGAGAGATGAATTAATTGATAAAATAGAGAATGATCCATTGTATAGAGAATATTCATGGATTGTTAAACCTGCATCTGTATATAAATAAATAAATATATATATTAATAGAAGAGTCAAGGGAGAGGCATATTTATCACTAATAATGTGAATGACATTCCACTCAGTGTGGTTGGTTTAGAAGATGATCATTATGTAGTTACTAGATATATTGATAATCCATTATTAGTGGATAGTTTGAAATTTGATTTGAGATTATATGTATTAGTAACGAATATGAATCCATTAACTGTTTATTTATATCAACAAGGAATGGTTAGATTTGCTACTGAACCTTATAATCCTGATCCTTCAACATATGATAATCAGTATTTATATATTATATTATATAATATACATATTATTATTAAATTAATAGTTTTATCCATTTAACAAATTTCTCTGTGAATAAACACTCTGAGAATTTCGTTGATTCTATGGCTGAAGATGAAGGCAGTAAATGGACATTAACAGCCTTAAGAGATGCTTTAAAAGACAATGGAATTGATGATGGAAAGATATTTGACCAGATTGAAGATATTATTATTAAATCATTATTGAGTGTAGAAGATACTGTATTTCCAGCTACTCCAACTAATTCATCATCTTCTAATTGTTTTGAATTATTTGGTTATGATATAATGATAGATGATGATATGACTCCATGGTTATTAGAAGTGAACATGTTTCCATCATTAAATGTTGATTCACCGTTTGATTTGTATATTAAAGGACCATTGATTGCTGATACATTTACATTGATTGGATTACAACCTTATGATCCAGTTACAGGAGAGAAAAAACCACCTGGTATATTATTAATTTGTTATTATTAGAACCATCAAAGACTCCAGTTAAAAAAACAGTTATTAGAGCACAAAAGGAGTGGAATGAAGCTACATCTAAGAATCATAGAGATTCATCTAAACCTGAATATATAGGATTAAGTGATGAATTATCACCACAAGATAAAGTAGTGTTGAAACAGTTAGATCTTGAATATGCTAGAAGAGGTAACTATGAGAGATTGTATCCAAGAGAAGATTCCTTTCTGTATAACTCATACTTCCATGAGACTAGAAAGAACAATTTGTTAGTTACAAATTATCTGTTTAAACAGTCGTGTGGAGGAGAGACTGATGTATCTAAATTAGTTGCTTTACAAAGGAAGTATGTAGCAAAACAAGGAGTAACTAATAAAATGAGTTTTAAAAAGAAGAATAGTAAGTAACCTATATTAAAATAGTAATGTTTCTTAAATATATTTCATTGTTGTTGCTTTGTACAGCATTTTACAACATTCAAGCCTTCTTTTAGGCTTGGATAATATGAATCTTATTTTTTTGTTATTCTTTGTTGTAATTTCATATATTTTTTATTTAAATTACAGAATGATGACTGTAGATATTTATGAAAGAATAAATGATAATAAAGATGTTGATTTAAAAAAGAAAGATAATACAGGGAATAAGATATCACAACCAATACTACGAGGAGCAGATGTGTATCTTCAAAAGTATCCGCGAATAAAAAACAAATTATCTTATCGAGTTCACGCATTCTACTATCCCTGGTATGGAGATCCAGATACTGATGGTAAATGGAGACATTGGAATCATAAGACATTACCTCATTGGATAAGCGATGTGGACAAAAGATACACTCATAGAGTCCATGTGCCACCTGATGACATAGCTTCTAATTTTTATCCATCTTTAGGTCCTTATAGTAGTTTTAATCAAGACATTATACATCAACATATGCAAATGTTACAAAAAGCTGGAATTGGCGTTGTTTCTTACAGTTGGTATCCTAAAGGAATGTCAGATGATAATTTCAAAGCTGTTGATGATTTACTTCCATTATTTTTAGATATAGCTAATAAATATGATATAAAGGTGTGTATTCATCATGAACCATACAAAGAAAGGAGTGTAAAATCTATTCGAAATGATATAATATATTTACATGAAAAATATGGTAAACATAATGCATTCTATAGATATAATGGCAAAATATTAATATATTTATATGATTCTTATATAATACCAACTGAAGAATGGAAGAAATTGTTACTTACAGATGGAGAAATAACTGTATATATATATATATATATATATATATATATATATAATAGTAATTATTATAATTATTATATAGATAAGAAATAATGAATATGATTCGATAGTAATTGGATTATTAGAAAACGAAAGAACAAAAGATCATATAGTTGAAGGAGGGTTTAATGGATTTTATACATATTTTGCATCTAAAGGAATGACGTTTGGTTCTACTACAAATAATTGGAGTAAGTTTAGGGAAATAACAAGTAGATTGCAATCACCTCAATTATTCATTCCATCGGTTGGTCCTGGTTATATTGACACAAATATTAGACAATGGAACGGAAAAAATACAAAAGATCGAATGAATGGTGATTATTATAAAGATTTTCTTAAATCAATAATTACAGAATGTGGTGAAAAAACTCCTGAAATAATATCCATTACTTCATTTAATGAATGGCATGAAGGAACACAGATAGAACCAGCAATAAAGAAAGAAGGGTATTTAGATTATGGAAGTGATAGTGAAATATACTTGAAAATAACAAGTGAAGTATTAGTATTATGTTTATATATATCTATAGTTTGTCGAAAAAAACAGTTATTACTGAGTATTTTTACTTTTTATTTATTTGTAACGCATATATTTTTGAAACTGTTTTATTTTTGTGTTTATAAAATAATTGAACTTATAAATGTCGTATATTTCTTTGTATATAATTATTTAGAAATGAAACGCCTACAATAGAACCAGAATCTAGTTGGAGGTATTTCAAATTCACTTAATATATTATTATACTTAGACAGTCTAGAATATTGGAGAAACAAAATATAAAAACTGATTTGTGGTTGAATAAACATATAAAAAGCACAAAAGATTATGATTACAGAGATGTTTTTATAGGGAATAAAAATATGAAGAGTATATTTTCTGTATATCATATAGGAATTACAAAAAAGTTAAAGAGTCATAGTAAAGAATCAAAGAAGTCAAACTCACAAAAATTGAGAATTTCTAATAGTTCAAGTATTTACCTACATGCTGTAAGTCTAATAGATGATGAAACAGATGATAATGATGATGATGATGATGATGATGATGAAATAGGTCCAGCTCCATTAGCTTCAACAAAAGTCAATATTCCTGGTATGAGTAATGATAGACTATCAAACGATTATCTTTTAAAAATGGGATTTGTTATGAGTGGCTACCAGTATAGAAATATAAATAATAATATTATAATATAGAAATCATTTTATTAATGCTATGAAAGCAAAACAAGCTGAATTAGAAAATAGAAAGAAAAGAAAACATATATCAATAGAAGAGATAGAAGAACAAGCAAAAGCAGAAGAAAATGCTTGGAGAGAAGAAATGAAAGACTTTTTAAGAAAGAAAAAGAAGGTAGAAATACAGAATAGAGATAATAAATAGTTATTTATAAAAGCATTATAAATTATTTTAGAATTTCAAAATTTTTATTGTATTTTTTTAGAAAAATAACCAATAAAATGGTTAAAGAAAATATATTATACTTGTCTCAAATTGAAGATAACGTAACGAAGCGTAAACGAATGTATTATAAAGATTTTATAACTCAAAAAGGATCAACTTCGAAATTAGTAAAGATAAAAGATATAATTTCAGGTGAGGATATAGTAAATTATCCGATGCATGCAGCCAATCTCGTAAATGATAATTTAATAAATACATTACCAAATGATTCTAATGAATGTGAAAATGGAATAAAAAATGATGAGAAAGCAGAAAACAAATCTGATAATTCATATATTGATTCAGAATCAGTAGAAGATACTGAATCTTATACATCCTTTTCTGATGAATCTGAAAATGAAAGTGAAGAAGATGAGTCTATAAATGATGACAATTATTATAAAGCACAGATGTTAAATAACATAAGTAAAGAACATGAAAATAACCTAAATATTGAAGATGAAATAATTAATTGCGCAATACAAGGAAAACGTATAAATTTGGTGTATCAAGATGAAAACATGAAACATTACTTCAGTGGCAATGTAAATGGAAAAGTAATAAAATTAAATCTTGATGAAGCTAATAAATTATATGCATTAGGTTGCATTGAACTGATTTCTATCTTAAAGAATGAAATAAAATGTAATATTTGTGGTAATACATATAAAATGAATGAATCATTCTTATTGAGAGGTGATCCTATATGTTTGTCATGCTCGTGTAAAGAACAATACATAGACTTGCAAAAGAAACTATTTGTTGATCCATTAGTTTATGAAACTGAATTTACAACATACGGTGGATTATATGTGAAATGCAGAAAACATAAAGGTTTTTCACCTATTAGTCGTTTTATATCTCTTAAAAAAGAAAATAAAAGTAAATTTTATAAAGAATGTCATTTTTGTAGATTAAGATACAAAAAAAGAACTAAAATGATTAATAATATAAAGAAAGAACTCATTATAAAGGGAGTTAGAAAAGTATAAGTTGTATTACACATGTTACTGAGAAATAATACATTATTAAATTACCTATATCATTCTTTCCTTGTTTATTTTGTGAAGTAATGCAAATACAATAACAAATCGAATAAACTATAAACAAATTATTTTTAGGAAAGTTAAAACAATAATTATGTAAAATAAACAGGAATAATAAATCATTTTAATGGAGATATACATACTTCACTTATTTTATTCATTTTTTTACACAACTCTTTTAAACTTATTCGATTTTTCTTTTCTTTAGAAATATGTTAGATAGAATATCATCATACAATAGATTCATTGATTTATATCTTTTCCATTTGCATTGAATAATGTTATTAACAGTTTTTATGATATTATTATTATCATTGAAGGGTAATTTCTAATTTATCATTTCTTATTTATCACTCAATCATTTTATTCATATCTTAATACTGTATTATTCTGTATTTATTTGTATTAATTAATATTTCATATTTATCAACTAATATTGTAATTTTTCATCCAATTATAGTTTCTTTACTTAAATTCAGTATTTTTATAATACGTGTACCAATTAATTTGCAGTAATTAACGAAAAATCATTTGGTTTATAATGCAAGAAGAAAGAATTGGTTTTAATAGTTATATTATGTATTCCTAACAATATTATGTCTTTTCTATAAACGAAATTGTAATTTGTTTTTACTCACACTCAATTCATATTTGTTTGATTTATATTTACCTTTGAATGATAAATTATAATAAGACAAAAACACTAAAAATCACTTACATTTTCAAACACGACAAGCTTCAAGCCTATTTTTTAGTTTTTTGAATTTCTTCTTTCACTTACTCCTCATTTTTGGTTTAACCAAATTGCATCACAACAATGTCCACTAAAAATATGTTGGTTTATGAGAAAATTAATATAAAATACAAGAAGAAAAAAGTATATCTAATGTCTAAATGAATAGTGTGATATATACTTAGAAGATAAAAGTATAAATATAAAAGGTGAGAAAATGTTGAAGTGTTTAGAATGGTGGGATGTGTTATTTTGTGAAGAAGTAAGTGAAGGATTAGTAAAAATTGTCACAAGTGAAAGACAATACAGTACATTTTTGAAAAAAGCTATAAGAAAACGAAAATTGGTAGAATATAGTATAGAATGTAATTCAAGTATAATTACGGTTATTTATATATACTCCAATAGAAGATGATAGTAAATTGATATGTAATATAATAAATGAGCATCTTTTAGAAGTGAGGAATGAATTATATAAGAAGTTCTATGGAAGTTTACCAGAAACAGTAAAAGTGTATATAGAGAATAATTCAAACATGACTATAACTGATTTTTATAACCAAAGAAGTAAACATTTTTATGTATTAATAAATCCACATGGTGGTTCAGGAAAATCTGAAGAATATTTTAATAGTAAAATATTACCATATTTGAATAAAGGTAATATCAAATGTGATATAGAATTAACCCAATATTCAGGTCATAGTTGGGAATTAGGATATAAATATAACCCATTACAATATGAAGGAGTTATATTAGTAGGTGGTGATGGTTTAGTAAATGAATTTTTAAATGGAATAATGTCAAAGAGAGAAAATAAAGAAATAATACTCTCATTAACACATATCTTTTTTTTTCTTTTCTTTTTACTATATATATATATAAATTATTTACATTCTTTAATTATCATGTTTAACTATCTGTATATTCCCATGTGGTTCTCAGAATGGCTTAGCAAGAGGAGTAGGTACAGGTGATTCATCAATATCATTACATTCAATATTGAAATGTAATCTTCGTCATATGAATATAGTGAAAGTAATGAATGGAATAGATGATAATGCATATTATTCATTATCTGGTTTTGCATGGGGAGTAGCTAGTGATATGGTAATGGAATATGAAGATGTTAGATGGTTAGGTAGATTAAGATATCCATATTTGAAAGCAAAATGGGGATTTTTTTGTAGTAGAAATCATCCAGGTAAAGTGTATTATATAGTTGATAAATCATATACAAATGGTGATAATAATAATAATTTAACATTAAAAGTATGTGATAGAGAACATCCTCATTGTGAAATATGTGAAAGAGTGAAAGATGTAGAATATTACACAAATAATCCATATTTTCAATTACCATTACAATCAGAATCAAATGAAGTAATAGATCATTCTAATCCAGATGATAATTGTGATAATAATAATAATAATGGTATTGATCCTATTCAAAAGAAACATCAAGATATGTTTGATTTAATAAAAGATAAATTAAGTGATTGGAAGAAAGATAGAAGTAAAAAACAACACACATCAACTGAAGAATCTACATTGAAAATAGAAGATATAATTAGTAAAGCTACAGATGAATGGAAAGTTGATGAGTATAATTACATGACATTAGGAATAGCTAATACTAATCCTGAATGCAAATACTCACATTCATCCGATAATTCACTGGATTTGCTAATAGCTAGAAGTGGTAATATGTTACAAACAATTAGATTAGGATTAAGATATTTAACAGGTAAAGAAACAGATGATCCTTTAATGGATTATATAAAAGTGAAGGAAGTGATTTTAGTAAGTAATATAGATAAAGTAATTAATATGGATGGGGAAATGCTACCAATTAGTAAAGTATCGTTATATCAACTTGTAGAAAGACTATTGGTAATATATGGAGAATATTAAGAAATTATGATTTTCTATTTGATATTTATTGGGTGAGGTAATCAATTAATATGTTTATAGCATTTATTGGGTAAAATAAAATTTTTGTTCTAAAATTTTATTCGTTTTTTCAAATTATAAATTATATAACATTGTCATGCATTTTTAGCCTCGACTTCTTCTCTACATTTTCTTAAACTTATGGATTGTAGTTGTGAATGTAAATCAAACAAAAGGCCAAGATCTACTAAATCTAGGTCCGCAAAATCTGTATAGACTATTTTTAGTTATGTTATAGGAGTTAAAGAAATCAACAGATAAAAGCATGGACTTCTGTAAATGTCCACGCGAAAAAATATACAGCAATAATAAACTGTCGAACATACTCACAATGCAACAATTTCATCAGATCTATAACAAGATGTTAACTTCAGACTTAATGGGTGATGAATACGATTATATATTATCAACAAAATACGTTCCAACTACATTATTAGATCCTGATGATTTTTATAAAGAATGAAACATGAAAAACAAATAAATATTAAAATAGTTAAATAATTTATTTAAAATTTCAATGCATGATACAATTTATTCCTGTATTTGGGGTTATTTAATATATTATTCCATTCATTCTGATTGACTCGTTTATTCCAGCCAAATTTATAACCAATTTCTTTACTATCAAATAGTTGATAAGTTAAATTATTGAACAGTGTAGCCTCTACTACACTCATTTCTGATATTGCATGCATTCCACTTCTTAACTGATCATCAAGTGTATTAAATAATTTCCTTGACCATCTCTGTATAAACTCTCTTGTTGAATAGCACATATTCTTTTTACTATATTTTAATCTCCATTCCAGGTAATTATTACTATAACAATGAAAATGAGGAAATCCAGGAGTTTCTTCAGCTACATCATAAGAGATGAAATCACTAGTTGATTCATTATAATGATCCAGAATTGTAGATAATGGACCTGATACACCAAGATCCTGTTCCAAAATCCAAACATAATCATACTTATCTTTTGTATAATGATACCACTGCATTATCGATTCAGTATGGGAAATCCACATATAGAATTTATCATCTGGAATATTAGCGTTTATACAGTGATTAGGTAATCTTAATTCTGTTAAGTAAGGATACTGTTGATATATTCGTTTCATTGTAATGTAATATGTATTCTTCTTACGATATTCTACTGTTTCATCTGTAGGATTGATAATAAACCAAAATTCATAATTATCAGGAAGTGACAATTCCCATTCAAAATATCTTTTTATTTGAGATTCTGTTGCATTTGAAAAACGAACAACCACAGCTACTTTAGGCTCAACTTCTGAAATTACATTTCTTCTTAAATTGTTAGTGAATCTGGAGTTGACATACATCAGACTCAAGATTACTAAGGTAGATACTATTAAAATATAAAGTAACATCATTTTCTTAAGATAATCAACCAGAAAAAGGAACTTATCCCTTTTCTATTGTTGACTATATGATTTAGATAATCTTTTATTCCATCCGCCATCAATAAAAATACATAATTATAGGATTGTGATTATAATACCAATTTAAATCCTCTCTACACATTTGAAGTTTAAATCCCTACGATAGAACAATGTTTCTATATTTCTAATAACTATATAAACCATTTACCCTATTGAACTGTTATATAATCTCATTATTATGAATATTGAATGAAAAATTCAAAAAACAAAAAACAAAGAGTTTGATAGGAATCAAATATATTTTAATATAATCAACATTAATTCAACATCTATTTCTTATTTTCATTTTCTAACGTTTTAATTGCCATAGCCATAGCCCCTTCTTTAGTTTTATTACCTCCAATAAATCCACTTGCATGAACAAAGATACAGTCATTAATTCCAGAAATTTTACTCAATTCATCATCTCTCAATCCTCTCCATGATTCTAATAACGATAAACGATTTTCAAATGAGCCATTAGCTATGGATACAGCTTGAACTCTCCAACTACCATTACTACTATCTTGATATATAACAAACTTAGTTTTATTCTCTTTCTTTATTTTAAATTCTTCTTCAGTATCATAAATATGTTCTTTCCATGGATAACTATTAGTTAATACCAATATTTGAGGATTTTCACTTTTTAACATCACTTGAAAATCAGATTTTAATTGATTCTTGGATGTAAGCCATTTATCACAATAGTAATTCAATTTTTCTAAAAATGTAGCTCCTATTAAACACATACATCTTTTAAATAAATCATTCTCTTCTTCAGCATTCTTTGGACTGAATAAATTGTTATAATCATGTATTTGTGATGATATATCTGTTGTAACTTGATACTTTAATAAATCTGTTGATTCTACTTGATTAATTCCATTATCATTACCATCAACTGCTTCAATAAGGCATTTATACATCTTATTATATATTCTCTTAATGTCTTCATCTTCAACTTTTGGATAAAGAGCATTAATAATATTCTTCCCATAATGTTTAAAACTATTTAACATTAAAATAATTATAAATGATATATACATTAATCCTGCACTACTTAATTTCGTCTTATGTTTCTCATCAAATGTTTCTTTAAATTCTCTCATATGATGATCATATCTTTTCTTATCATGATCATATACACCTCCTACATCAACAACAATATCACATTTATTCAAATAATCCATATTCCTTGTTCTACATATTTGATGGCTTTTATATTCAGGTAACATATGCAACATTGAACAAGCGAGACATTCATCAGCATGCATTGTTCCATTGTGAGTTCCAATAAATTTTAGGGTTGATGTTGGTTCAGAAGATATAACAGGCAATTCTAATATCTCTTTATGAAAGTCAACTACAAAATCAGGAAATATTTCTATAATTAACAATCAAATGACTACTATACGCAATGATTTTAACATTAAATGAGAATAGCTTGAAAAAGATTTGAAAAAAATAGCCATATCATAGTAATAAAAAAATAGATGTAATGTTATAATTTATATTCAAAACCAAAATAAAAAGAATAATAAATCTCCAAAAAATAATAAAATTACATTAATAAAAATCGTCTTGTTCAGTTCGTTTATGTAAGTAATCTGGATATTTCAAAGTTTCTATTGTAATAATATAAAAATTTTATCATACTATGAAGAAATTTTTTATACTGTTTATCCCAATAATCCAGTAAATCATCTTCTAAAACTTCATATGTATAGTTTCTTGTCTAAAACATAAACGAAATAAAATATATACTTGTTGATTAAGTATTTTATTTTGATCATACCTCATATACAAAGGATTCAAATCTGTTGTTCTTTCTTCAGAGTATTTGTCAAGATCTATATATTATTTCATAATGCTTAAATCTTTTATACATGATTGAGAATAATCTTGTGAGGCTAAATGCAAAATATAAACAAACTAACTAATATACATTCTTTAACAGAATAATTATGTGAATGAGGATGAATAATCAAGTCAATCACATCATAGTTTTCTTCATCCTATTATAAACATTCAATTAAAAATACTTCATAATTACTTGATTTTACTTGAAGATATGAATAATCAGCCATTGTATAACTAAATTATATGGATTTATAGATATAATTAAGTATAAATATGAAAATAATTGAAATATTAAAACAGGCTTGAATGATGTTTGAAAAACTTAACTGAAAATAAATCTTTCATTTCTTCATCAATTTATATACGAACAGTGAAATTGAGTAAAATTATGAGTTAATTCTTCAAATAACACGACAGAAGAGTGTTTAAAAGGGTTTAATTTTTATGAGGCTTATAGAGTAACAACATCGTATATAACTGCAACATAAATCTTTTAAAAAAGAAGAAAGTGATATTATGAGCCAACCAGAAGAACAACCAATAGTAGATGATAATATTATTGAACCAGAAGTGAATTTAAATTCAAATCCAGAAGGTGGAGCAGAAATAAGCTCAGCTGTAGATGGAAGTTCAGAAACTCTTACCGATGAAACTACCAATGGTGAAAATGGCGAACTTGGAGAGAGTGGTGAACCAAAAGAAACAGCAGAAGTTGTTAAAGAAAAGATTGAACATGGTTTAGAAGTAACAGGAGAGTATATTGTTACATGTTATAAAATATTCATAGAGTTATAAAGAAAGGTGCAACAAAGGTTGTTGATGTTACAAAAGAAGGAATAGAAAGAATAAAGGATGGAAGAGCTAAAGAAGATATTAAACATGCAGCTGAAGTGACAAAAGAGAAAGCAATAATAGCAGGACAATATACAAAACAAGGAGCTGTTAAGAGTTATGAATTTATGAAACGTAATTCTTTGAAGTTCGTAGGATGGATGAAAGTAAAATTGGATGAAGCAAAGATGCAACAAGCTCAAGCTATGGGAAAAGAGTTGCCTGATGCACCAGATGCTGAAACAACTGGAAGTGATGCTCCAAGCATTCCAGATCCATCTACAGGAGATTTAATAGGTACTACAGAAGTAGCACCACCAGTTACTAGCGCACCTACTATTGCATCAGCACCAGCTGCTCCTGCTGCTAATATAGAAGATGATGATGATTTAGTACCTTAAATATCTGTAATTGTTTTTCCTTTTAATTTATATTATTATTTGTATGAAAATTATACTGTGTTTTTTATATACTTATGTTTTTTTAGTATTTAATTCACATAAAACATTCTAAAAAATGGGAATATTACTTGCCTAGGATATTAAATCTAATTTCCAAACATATTAGATGCATATGCCATTGCCTTAACATTTGGATGTTTCACTGCAGTAAATTGATGATAAGATGGTGTTAAATCTTCACCAACTGTTATATAAGCACCTTTATTTCCTTGTAAATCACAATAATTTGGAGCACTAATATGGTTATACATTTTCCTTAAATAATAATTAAAAAAAATCAACTAAATTCAAATTATAAAAAAAAGATATATCATGTGCAACTTCATAACCTTCATCTTTCATTTCATGACTTCTAATAATCATATTCAAATTATTAGTATCACAGAAATTCTTAGTAACATCAGGTCCAAATTCAATACCAATTCCTCTTTTACTAATTCCTCTTCCATTTGTTGGTTTTGGATCAGACCATAATATTTCACACATTATACCATTATCAGGTATCTCACGAAATCTATCAACATCATTTATATCCTTCAATGTAACATTATCTTTACTGAATAAACCACCATGACATATAAATATCTTCTCTTCTAATAAAGATGCTAATGGAAGATAGTTGAAACAACCACTAAATAATCGCATTACTTTATTATCATATTTGTGATTAACTTCACCAGCAAAACCATATATTGAGTTCATGTTAATACCTTCATGATTACCACGGTTTAGATATACTGATCTTGGTTCTAATAAATAATATCCAATTAATGTCAGTAAATTCTCAACTGAAAATGAACCTCTATCTACAAAATCACCATTGAATAGATAAGGATTATCAGAAGAAGGAAAACCATTACTTTCAAATAAACTCAATGTATCATAGAATTGACCATGAGTATCACCACATATTGTAAATTTAGGTTTATAATTATCTTTCTTAGAAGGTAATGATAATTTCACTATATTGGGTTGTTTCTTCAATTCTTCAGCAAAATCTAATAACATCATTATTACATACTTTTTGGTATTAATAACTCATTTTTGAATCTTTTTACCATATCATCTACAAATTCTTTGGTTATTGGCTTTTTGTATTCTACTCCTTCATATTTCTCATCAACAACTATAGAAATTATATAAATTAATGTCAATTATACGATAATCATCTAAATTGAACTGCTCAAATATACTCTTTGTCTCTTCACATGCTATAGCTTCACGGAATGCTGCTGCTTTTATTTCTCTTGAACAAATCTTTACTTGATTCTTAGCTTCTCTAAAATAAACTTATGAAATATATTCTAATACTTGTCATTTGGCATTTTTTCTAATACTTTCTTGAATTCTGCTTTGGCTTCCTTAAATTTACCAAGTCCTATGTAAGCAGCTCCCATACGGTAATTACTATTAAAATATATCATTACTATATACGCTTTCACATAATTTGGATCGAGTTCAATAGCTCTTTTAGCATCTTCAATAGCAGCACCAAAACACTCATGCTTAATGTATGAAAAAGCACGGTTACTCAACAATACGCAGTTTCTTTTATTTCAATAGCTTGACTGTAAAAAGATTCTGCTTGAACCATAACTGCTCTATTATGCATAATTAAACTACTATACTCTTAAAGCATTCATTACCTTTTGCTTTTAACTCATCACATTTTTGATCAATATCACTCATTTCGAGAAAATTAAAAAACAAAAAATAAAAAATGTAATTTGATTTGATTAGGCTTGACTCTATCTCATTATTTAACCAAATAAAACACTTATTTTTCTCTAAAGCATAATAAAATTGTACAGTAAACCTTAATAAGCATTATTAGCACTGTTTTTAATTTTTAATATGAAAGGTATGAAAAAAATTACAAACTTTAGGCTTGAATTGATTTTTACTTAATCTTTATTTTCTTTACATCATGTCTGATTTAAGATTATCTAAGGCCGTCTTAGCTATCTCACAGATAGTTATGATAGTTTTCACATCATTCTCCTTCGTTCTACACTCCATTCCTCAAACAAATGGTGAATTAACTAGTATCGATGATATTATCAAAACAAGCAAAGTATATTTATTATATACATTATGTAAATAATAGAATGTTATGGA
>NGBS01001036.1:0-12483 GCA_002245135.1 Proteromonas lacertae
GCTTTTAATAAATACACTATTACTGAATCATCAGTAAAGAAATCTTCTCCTTCAAAATCCAATAATTTGCATATTCCTAATAAATACAACTTAAACATGATTATCTCTTCATTCAAATATGGTGTTATTATTTTAATTATATTATATTGCAATATTCTATCTCTAAAATCTCCTATACAATAATAATTAATGAATATAATTATACTGAAAGATATAATATTATATATTAATCCAGTGATTGACTCTATTAACAATGAATCTGCAGAAACATTGTACAAAGGTATAACTGCATCAAAAACATTCATTTTCATTAAATCATTACAAGTATTGTCTACAATAAACTAATAAATATAACATATATACAATTATTCTCTGATAATAATAACAACAACTCAGTTACAACTGTTGATAGATCTTCATCATTGAATAAATACATATCTAATAATTTATCTATCATATTTCTGAAGTAATTTCTATTTGAATAATACAGACAAATTGTAGTAAAAATTTCAATTATATGTATTTTTACTGTTAGAATTGGCAATGATAATAAGTCTATGTAATACTCATATATATTATTCTGTCTTAAATAATTATTACTTATATCTTCATTATCTACAATCTGAGATATTGAATGTAAGGAATCTGATATTACATTTTGAATTTCTGTAATTTCTTCATTGTTCATTCCTTCATTAATCTCTGTTATTTGTTTTACTAGAAATGAAAGTCTCTGTTCTATTATTGATAATCCATTGTTATTGTAAATATAATTTGAATTGCTGCATTATTATTACTCAAATTACCTAACATAATTATCAAATTAGATTGTAACGGATATGTTTTTGTTTCATGTTGTAGTAATTGTAATATTGATGGAATGCCATTATTCTGATAGATCATTTCTCTTACATTCTCTAATTAAAATAATAATTACAATATATATATATATATATATATATATATACCACAATTACCAACTAATGCAGATAATATAGCACTTGTGTAACATAAGAATACACTATTATCTAACTGATAATGCATAATATCTAATAATTTGTATATTATTAAATTATTATATTTTGTCTTTAGTAAGTTAGAAGCACAATTCTCTAATTATTATAATATAAAGATATTTATTTATACGTTCAATTACTAAATTACACAAAGCAGCAGCAGCAGCTGTAGCAATATCAATATCTTTATCATATTCAATAACATATTTTTCCCAATTGAAACAAATAGCCATTTTTATCCAATAAGGAGATATTATCATCTATAACAAAAACAAATAAATATGAAACATATACCATCTAATGCAAGATTTCCAACAACAATACATGTTTGAATGATGATATCTTTATTATTGCTGTATGAAAACATATCCTTCAATATGGCAATACCATTATGCTCAATAATAATAGACAATGATTCTTTATCTATATAATATTATGAATAACTAATAATAAAATACTATATGATGTAATATTAGCTAATACTGATATTGACAATAACACTGTTTCTTCATTATCCTTATTTTGATTCTTTAATAATGACAATATAAGAGGAATTCCGCCTTCTTCAACTATTGTATTGTTATTATCTTGTGATAAGAAATATAACAATTGACAGGCTTGAGCATTCAATTCCATATCATCAACAAACAATGAAGATAATAGTGTTTTTGTAATTGTTAAACTATGACATATTTGAAAATATATTGATTCTATTATAATACATAATACTTAAAAAAAATATATAATACCATTTTCACTTAATTTACTTAATGCAAAACAGATTCTTGATTTCAATCCATAATTTTCAGTTTTTTGAAGTAATTCCAACAATATATCAACACATCCATCAGTATAAACTATAGCTCTATTCATTTCAACATCAGCCAAATTACCAATTGCAGTGCAAACATGAGCTTTTACATTATCATTAGCAGATGATGATAATAATCTACATAATATATCTAAACATTCAGTTTGGGTCAATATTTCCACCCCATCTTCATCTAATGCTAAATTACTCACTATAACAATTGATCGAATAGATAACTCAACATTATCATTTACCATATTTAATAAAATTAATGGAATTCCTCCATATTGTATAATATCAACTCTACAACAATCTGTAAGCGTCAAATGACTTAATAATCCACTTGCTTTAATTTTCAATTCCATATTATCAATCAATAGACAAGATACTATTTCTATTACTCCATTTAACTCATGAATTAACAAACTATTATCAGCTAGAAATATATATGACAAACAAATACATATTAAAGAGATATTCCACAAGGCTGAACATATTCTAATCTTTAGATCATAATTATATGTTTTTAAAGAATGAATTAATAATTCTATTAATTGTTTATTATTAACAAACATGTTGCTATATTCTTGCAATGAAGATACCATCCATATTAAACAACATAAGATAGTCTGCAATTCAATATTATTAATATTATATAGTTTCATAATTAATGTAAGAAAATCATTATTTGTTTCTTTAAAATAATCAAATATTTTAGCTATTATTTATATAATAATAATAATAATAATAATAATAATAATAATAATAATAATATATATATACGATAATAATAACTAACTTGCCATAATATAAGACTACCACGATAGTAAAATAATATCATTTTATTAATATCACTATCATAATTTGAAGGTAAAAACAACGTATTATTAATAATGGTTTGTACATGTTGTTGGTTGTATAACATTGTAATATCATCTTCTATATATAATTGTAATAAAAACAGAATATATATATATATATATATATACTATGTAAAACATGATTTGATAATTTCACTATTCCATCTATCTTTTTATCTATTTCATTACTTTCAATATCATTTATTGAATCATTTATATCCTTTATACCAACTATATATAATATATATTGTATTTATTTATACTTTTAATAATAGTCTCATTTGGTGGAATTGGAGAAGTTGATGGAGGTGGAGGGATATTATTAATACTATCGTTCAACTTCTGATAACTATCAATTTCATTAATATTCAATTGAGCTTGCTTTGTTTTAATCAATGATTGTTCATAGGCTAAACAATTGATTATTATATTCATATGTAATATTTTATCGCTGGTCGGACGATCAGATGGGTCTCTGGATAGACATAATAATATTAAATTATTTAATTCACTTGAAACGGTTCTGATTGGTGGGAAATTGAAAATGATTCTTCACTAAGATCATTTAACAATTGATTTGTTGAATATAAGTACATTGTTAATCCTAAACACCATATATCAATAGAGGCTGTTAGATTGTCAGATTTATCTTGAAGATCAGGTATATAGGCTGAAAAAGAAGAAGATGAAGTAGAAGTAAAACTGTTTGACAATTTATAGGTACTATCATGGAGTAATATATTTGGTAATGAAATATTTCCATGAATTTTATTCTGTGAGTGGATATGATTCAATGCTTCTGCTAATTGTTTGAAACAATAGAGAATATCCTAGACATAATATATTAATAACATTATACATTTTCTGATGGTAATGTTTTTGATATTTTATTTGTCTGTATAATGCTTTCAAGCGAAGCTTCACATAATTCTTCTACAACATATGTATTATTCTCTGCATCAGTAATTAAATCGTAGTATCTTACTATATTTGGATGTTCTAATGATTTAATTTGAGCTATCTATAGAAAAAATTGAAAAATGATCATTTCAATACTTTCGATTGTAAATCTTCTTGAGGTATGTTCATTTTCCTGAATACATACATTTCATGTGTATTCTGCTTCATATATATGGAACAATTTGAATGTCCCAACTGCTTTATGAAATGAAAGTTTTGAAATGATAAATTATCATTTGATTCTATTTTCTATTGAATTATAATACAAAAATTATGTACAGATGGCTCTCCACCCATTTTTAAAAAGAATTCAGCTTGATATAAAGCTTGGAATACTTTTCTTATTTTCTTATTTTTCACTGATATTATTACACACAACATATTTAAAAATGCATTTTTAGAAGATAATATGTTACATGATAAGGACTAAAACTGTAAAAAACAACAAGAAAACATTATAGCTGAAAATCCACACTCCATCTTCACCTACTTCAGTATTTGGCACACATGGCTCTAGTTTTTCAGCTGTAAATTTATAATCATATACTTCCAAATAAGCAGTTCCATTCTTTAAAGCATAAAAGTGATAATCGTCCATATATCCTAAGCCAATACTCTCAATAATTTCATAATCACTATTTAGACCCATCATACCACTGAAAATATAATCAAGATCACTATTAATTCAAATCAATAATATCTATACTTAAATGGGATATGTTGACCAGGTGATATTGTTCTATCCAATACCATTTGCATTACACCTAATGTAGTATCATCATGAATAGTAACATAAGTATCATTTCTTAGAATTGTTGTTAGATTCAATACAGTGTAATTAAACATAGGTATTCTATCATATAACAATCTATAAAATAATAATAATAATAAAAATACTTTGCAAACACTTTCAATTCTGCATTACCCATTCCTCCACCCATATTCATATTACTTGTTAATTTTGAATAAATTGTATTATTTACCAAGTTAATCTTTATATCAAATACAGATCCATAATCAATACAATCATCGTATAATGGCCTTGCTCTATCATCAGGTGTTACATATTTACAATCAATTTCACTACCTTCGGCTAATGGAACTAATGTTCCATTGATTTTACCACCTACTACACTGTATTTGACATAACGTTGAGTTTGAGGATTAAGAAATTCTATTCTGAAGAAACTAAGATCATATTGTTTTACCATTCCTTTTATTAATTGAGTAGCAGAATTAAGTATTCCATCAACATCAGTTTCTGGCGCTAGTCTTTTAATAAACTCTTGTAATCTTTGATCATTTATTGATAAATATGAATATTCATTCATATTTAATCCAGAGATAAATGAATTTATAAGTTTCAGTGTAGAACTTTCAGAAGTATGAATAAAACATTCATCTTTATTTATTTCTGATATTTCATAACTTGTAATATTATCTGTTTCTGACCTTGTAGCTTTGAAACTAATTTATTATATAATTGAATTAAACTATAATATATATACTTTAATATTACATTTATATCATTAGACACAGTTGGTATTATTTGTTTTATTGAAGCTCCTATTGATAGAGAATCGGAAAAAATCTGAAGATAATTAATAGGAATTAATGAGGAATATGAGGCTGGAACATTAAAGTGATAACAACTATCACCAATTGACTTTATATACTCGCTTGGAATAACTGTAGGAGCAGGACCAGATGGTTCTACATTTGTACTATCATCATCATCACTTCCATCTGGAGTCTCGTTTAGATTTTCTGCCATTACTTGATATTTCGGTATAAAAATTGAGAAAATTATCACAATTATGAAAAATGTATGTATCTAAAGTTTATAAAAAAGAAAGATACTTTATTCATTACAAAAGAAGAAGAAAACAAAATATAAAAAAACACAAAAAGCTTGGCTTGGTTGTTATGTTTGACAAACTTATTCTTTATAAATATGTGATGCATTAATCCTCAAACAACAAAAAGAATATGGTCAAAATAAGATATGCAATAATAATAAAATGAAAAAGATTCGCACTTTCATAATTAAATTCTCACACCACTGTCTTTTGTATCAACTATATGTTCAGCTGTTTTTCTTACATGCTTTGTTGTTCCACCAAGTCGAACATATATACAATAACCTCCTAAGAAGATCACTCCTCCTCCAATTATACAACCAATTATTATTCCTATTAATGCACCTGTGTTACTTGACGAACATTCATCAATTTCTTTTTGCCATACTGCTTTTCCATCTACAGATAAACATTTTCGCTGAATAAAACCAGTTTTACCACCTCCACATTTCTTTACAGCTGTTTCACCTACAGGAGTTGCCTGCATAATCATTTTCAGCTGTACATTTCATTGAAACAAATTCTAACGGAATTTCAACTATTGTGGATTTACCTTTAGCATCACTTAATGTTATTTTATACGTTGTTTTAGCAACATCATAAACGGCTAATCCTTGTAAATATCCTTGAGCATTGATTGAAAAACCACTTGGTAATGGAGGATCTATTGAAGATACAAATACATCACCACCTACTACATCAAAGATCTTTTCACTTACTGGTTTACCTGTTGGAATACTCACATTCTTATAAACAGAAGAATCAGGAATTACTGGCTTTTCAGAGGGTTTTACGGTTATTCCAATTTCAAAAGATATTGTTTTATCATTCTTATTCTTTACATAAAATGTTGCATCTCTTGATCTAAATGGTTCTTTTGGATATCCATTGATTAAACCACTCTTTTCACCTAATTCAATTCCCATTGGTAATACATCATAATTGTAACTCAAATCTTCACCTGTTACTTCAAACCATTTTTCATTCACTAAATCATCACCAACTGTTAATTCAACTTTTTCTTTCTTATTAACTAAGATTGGACTACAGTCAAACCTGTATAACTCAAACCCCTTCATTTTCAAGAAACGGACAAAAATTCGAGTTATATTTTTTGCTTCTTGTTTATTTGAAAAATGAATTATAATCAAATAAAATGTTGAAACAAAATGATTATAATTTACTATTTTATACATTTGAATAAATATACTAAATACACTAAAAATAATTGATATACAAAGAGATTTTATAAGTGTTTTAAAGATTATTCGAAGATGTTGTTAATCTTGCTTTTTTTAGTTTTATTTATTTCATTAGACATATTATCAATTCTTCTTTTGGTTTTGCAGGTTGCATTATTTGAATCTTCTTTACTATTTTCTTGAATTACATTATCAACAACTTCTACTTTAAAACCATCTTCATTTTCAAAGCTATAAAATGGGTACAACTCACTTATAGATTTTGTACTAAAAAGAGAAGTTGCATTTATAAATGAATTTGTATTTCCATCTTCTATAATAATATCATTTACTTTACCAATTATTTGGCTTAATTCGCATTGACTTTCTTCATCATCATCAACATTCATATTACAATTTTCTGATTGTAATATGGAATTTAATTCTTTTATTTGTTCTTCAGATGGTAATGAAGATTTCAACCAACATTTAATAACTGTTGTTTTTTTTAAGACCAAAAAATACTTTGGTAGAATAATACATAGCATCTGCTATATTCGGTTGCTTACATAAAGCTATACCACCTTTTCCTTTACTGTTTTCAATTTGAATATTCTTTATTAATTCAAAGTTTTCAATATTTTCTACACATTTCTTTAAAATTTCAGTTTTATAATTGCTTTTTATTTTGTTAATAATTCCCATATCTAATGGTTGATAACGACTTGTGCAGTTAGGCGGAAGGAAAAGTAGTTGAATGTTATCATATTCTGCTCCAATTAATGATCTAGGATGAGATGCACAATTATCCATCACCAAAAAGTACTTTGTTGTTTTTAATAATATCTTTGACTGAGGGAAGAAAAATATTATCCATATAGTATTTAAAAACTCTATTATCCATCCAAGCATTGGATTGATTAATGTAATTGTTAGGTTTTTCATTAAAGCATAAAGGTTTTTGTGATTTTCCAATATAAAGAATTGGTACTTTAATTGAATTATCCATATTTACTGTAATTGCGATTGAAATACGTGACTTTGCTATTTTGAATCCTTTGAAGTTCTTCTTTTCATGGTTGTCAATTACACATTTTCTAGGCAATTGTGAGTAATATAAACCACTTTCATCCATGTTAAATACGAACATAGGTTTATAAGAAGAAATAATCTTACGGACATTACTAATATTAACATTTGGGCATGATGACGCTTCACCATGAAGATTTACGCTACTCAGTTTGTTACGTTTCATTAAATTTTGAACATATGAGATATGGAACTTCTTCTCTGATAATTGATTGAGTTTGTATAATAAAATTGACTCTGTGATTGGGATGTGAGTTATATATATTTTTGATATTGCTGAGTTATACCAATTCAATAATTTTCTTTCCAGCTCAGGATACTTTGATTTTCTCTCTCTAAATATATTATCATCTTTATCTATTTATAACAACTTAATGATAATTATTACCTTCAAATTTCATGATTTTATCCTTATTTATAAGCCATGTAGATATAGTTGATTGTTTTACTGAGTATTTTTGACATATTTCGTACCTTGTTATACGCTTAGCTTCTAATTGTCTAAGCAACATGGCTTTAGTGTGTAAGGGTAATTGAGTACCACTTCTTTTTTTTGAATTGTTCAACATGTTAAGAATTTATTAAATGAAATCAATCACTTGATTAATCACTTTTTACTATGTGATAAATTATGGATATAAAAATGATATATTATGGATATAAGTGATTAGATATTAATAAAGTGATGAATTATTAATCTTTATATACTCTAAGTGATTGATTCAACATAATTCATTTCAATCTATCTCAATATTAATCAAAAAATTAAATTAATCTATTTCAACTAGAAATATACAAATAAAATTAGTTAAGTCATTAAGATTAGTTAGAATTAGTAAAATCAAAATATGTTTCAAAATAATATTCGTTTTATAGTCTCATTTTTATAGAAAATAAATCATAGCAAGAAGAATTTATGAATAGTATTTCTTGTAATGGTTTATTTATTTACTAATCTTTTGATATAGAATAAGAAAATATAGTAATTTCAAACAGAGAGACATTTAAGAAGATCATGACCCTCAGAATAATATAGATAGAATATATTATAGTAATAGTAATTTATAAAAGATTAGAACATGTAAAAATAACAAAAAAATAAAATCATATAAAATAAAATAAAAAATGTAATTTATTCGAGTTATATTACTTCGAATAATACAGGTTTGACTGTATCAGCATCTCGATTTACAGAGATTGGAATACTCACTTTTTGACTCTTTCCATTTGATGAAGTACAGGTAAATACATAATCAATTGCACTTTGAGGATCAGCAAATACTTGACCAGAGAAGGCACCAGTATTAGAATCATAAACTAAATCTTTAGGTAATTCTTTATCCACTTTATATGTTATTCCTTTTCCACTACATACTAATGGTTTGAAATTACTATAACCTTTCAAATATTCTAAATCAATTTTTGATTCAGATCTAACTATTGTTGCATCATCATTTGTTGTGACAATTATTCTTATATTCACTTCTTTTGAACTTTTATCATTCTTTATTGTTATAGTATAATCACCTTCTCCTTCTACTTCTGGAGTTCCACTTATCATTCCTGTATCTACATTGATTGATAAACCAGCTGGGAGTTTTGTAGCATAATATTTAACTGGAAGTGTATTTTTTACCCACAACACTTGTACTTTTTCATACTTTTGAAATTGTGTTAATGTTAATGGTGATTCAATTTTTTCTACAATAATGTCATTACCACCTTCTTCTATTATTATTACCATGGAATGAACACTTGAGCCGTATTGATTAGAAATTGTGAATGTTACTGGATAACTATCAGCTTTTGTTGGAGTTCCACTTACATGTCCACTTAATTTATCGAATTTCAATCCTGGAATAAAGGCATCTATTAAAATATAAAATTAATATATAAATATATACCTCCTAATGAATTAGTATATGTAATACCACTTCCTGATACAAAGAATAATGCTTCATCATTTAATATTTGTCCTGTTTTAAATGTTTTTATAGCTGGTGGATCAATGAATGTTGGTTTTTCACTGCATCTGTTTTCTATATTAATCCAATGTTCCAAATTAGAACAATAGAATTTTCTTATTCCTTCACCACCTTCTGTACAATTTACATCATAAATATGATTTGCTTCTCCTACTGGTAATAATTGAGCTGCATCTGCTTTGCAAGTCTTATAACGACATAATTGATAACCAATTTCAAAAACTGTCATCTTATATGGTGTTGTTGGTTGATTTGATTTTGGTATTTCAATTTTCATTCCTGTATATAACTTATATGGATCATTATTGAATGTTGCTCGAGACATAGTAGTATCTTCCGAATCTTTGAAGTAATAAACTGGATATAATTCAGATAATAAATTAGATTCTATTCCTTGTAAACCAAACACTTTTACTTGATTTGGATAGTGATCTTTAGAGTGATCTGTAGTAGCTGCAAGATAGAATTGATTAAATCCATAATAACCATTATCACCAAATTTTAATGTGGCAAATGATTGAGACTGTACATTTCCATAATCATCTTCCCAGTATGATGCATAAGCAGTTGCTATATCAAATGCTTTATCTACACAGTATGGATTTTCTTTACAACTTTTACTTGATGATTCAGTAATCTTTCCATCATAAATCGGTAATAAAATACAATCTTCTTCATTATCACCATCTAATGGAAGTAAAAACATATGTTCTTCTGATGGGAAGTTATTATCAGTTGCTGAATTATGAATTTCAAACGAAATAACTCCTCCTTCTTCTAAATCTTTTATTGGCAAAATAAACTTTCTTTCAACAGCTAATGGTAATGATTGTGTAGCATAAGTATTCGCATCAATATTTCCACTTGGTAAATTCTCTCTGAACACTTCGATTCCATTTATTCTAACAATTACACCTGCTTTATGAGAATACCTTAATAGATATCCTGTATATTTATTTTTTTCTACTGTTAATTGAGTTCTTAAATAATAAGTTGGTGTTGAAGGTCCTCTTTTAAGCGATGAAATTTTTGATTTTGGCCATCCACCAGCAACTGTGGAATTACTGAACATCCAACCATCAACATAACTTTGAGAATATTGCCATTCAGTATCATCATTAATGTAATATGCAACTATATAATTAATAAATATATAATATACTATGCATTGTTATATTCCTTATACCATCACTGTCTAATAAATCAACTACATATTTACCAATTATAGAATTACCAACTTTAATTTGAACATTACCACTTTTCCAACCATAATTAGAATAATCAACCAATTGCAAATTATACCAATCTGGTTGAATACATCTTCTTATATTATAAGTTTATTAGCAACAAATGATCCTTTCACTCTTTCTATTATTAAACTGCCGTTTGAGGAAAATAATCTATAACCCATATCATTTGGATGTTCTTCTACTTGAGTAATAACTGTAAGTACAATTCCCTTATATCTCTCTGCACAAATTTGATCAAAATTATCATATGGTCTCACCTCAATGAGAGTTTAAATACTGCTGGACTATAATCATTTATAGCTTTAATAGTGTAAGTATATTCTCCAAATCTCTCTTCAGGAGCACCCCAAATTCTACCAGTCTTTGAACTGAAAAATAACCCTTTTGGTAATTCATTATTAATAGTATATTCTTCAACATAATATCCTTCTGTTTGTGGAACTAATAATATATCATATCCAATATATTCTAATATAGTATTGGTATAATACTTAAATGTTGGAGCTCCATATTCTATTTAAAGAAAATAATAATAATAATAAATACTAGTATAACCATATCTTTGATATTGGTTGTTTGAGTGACATAAGTATCAGTTTTATATACTTTATATCCACTAGAGTAAACTTCAAATGTATAATCATCATAACCATAAGCTTGAATAGTATAATAACCAATTTTTAAACATTTAAATTCTGTATGAGGTAACAAGATCATATCAGAACTTACATATGTAATAACAAAATCACCTGCATCTCCTTCTCTTACTATAATCCTAACACCTTGCATATTAACGGATGAATTTGAAGTCATTCTAAAAGAATGCATAACTAAACCATTTTCACAAGTATTATTCGCAGTAAATGTAAATATAAAGAATTTATCAGCACCAGATGTTTTTACTTTAAATGTCATTCCATAAGCAGTAAGTGGTTCTCTGCAGTACCAGATAATATATACTTCTCTGGATCCCAACTAAAACCAACTAATCCATTATTTGTTAATTCAATTCGTCTAAATTTCCCATATCTTATATTTACTTTTAAATCATAATACTTTCCGATTTGTAAATTCATGCCATCGAAATATTCTTTGCCAGTATTAACATCCTTAAGAGAAAAACCACTTGGATCTGGTTCATCTATACAAATATATATTACAATAATAAAATATACCTTTAACTGCAATTGTAACAGGATAAGAATGAACTTTATCATCTAAATCTGTTATACTTACTACATATTCTGTTAACTCTGAATAACTTGTTACAACACTCCAATTAATGCTGAGACTTCTCCAGCTAGAGAGCAACCTGCAATTAAACCTTCAGGCAATTGCGGATTAACTGCTACATTTTTACAAGAAACACTATCCAATCCTATTTCGATAATTGGATTTTCCACTCCTTGACCAACTAGATAAGTAGCATATCTTTGCTTGAATACGAAATAATCATAAGATGGAACAAATAC
>NGBS01000847.1:0-11237 GCA_002245135.1 Proteromonas lacertae
TCAACATTAGGAATCTTTTCGTCTTTCAACTCTTTTATTTCATTTAATAGTTTCACTATATTGTTGTAATCACTTTCTTTTACATCTGAGTTTTTCTTTTAAATTACTCAATAATTTTAATGGATTCTTATCTAATTCATTCTTTCATCTAATAAACCATCTTCTCTTTATTCAGATCATTCAATTCATCTTCTAATTTCTTCAATTCATCTTCTACATCTTTCAAATCTTTCAATTTATCATCTTCGATCTTTCGTAAGATTGATTCCACTTCTTTCGCATTTTGATCTTGTAATGCTTTAAATAGATCAGGATTGTTATCTAATAACTCTTTATCTACATCACTTACCAAATCACTGTTCAAGTATCTCTTCAATTCATCTATTTCATTCTTCAATTTTTCTAATTCTTCTTCTTTTGAATTCTTCTCTCTTCAACATTAGGAATCTTTTCGTCTTTCAACTCTTTTATTTCATTTAATAGTTTCACTATATTGTTGTAATCACTTTCTTTACATCTGAGTTTTCTTTTAAATTACTCAATAATTTTAATGGATTCTTATCTAATTCATTCTTTTCATCTAATAAACCATCTTTCTCTTATTCAGATCATTCAATTCATCTTCTAATTTCTCAATTCATCTTCTACATCTTTCAAATCTTTCAATTTATCATCTTCGATCTTTCGTAAGATTGATTCGCACTTCTTTCGCATTTGATCTTGTAATGCTTTAAATAGATCAGGATTGTTATCTAATAACTCTTTATCTACATCACTTACCAAATCACTGTTCAAGTATCTCTTCAATTCATCTATTTCATTCTTCAATTTTTCTAATTCTTCTTCTTTTGAATTCTTCTCTCCTTCAACATTAGGAATCTTTTCGTCTTTCAACTCTTTTATTTCATTTAATAGTTTCACTATATTGTTGTAATCACTTTCTTTACATCTGAGTTTTCTTTTAAATTACTCAATAATTTTAATGGATTCTTATCTAATTCATTCTTTCATCTAATAAACCATCTTTCTCTTTATTCAGATCATTCAATTCATCTTCTAATTTCTTCAATTCATCTTCTACATCTTTCAAATCTTTCAATTTATCATCTTCGATCTTTCGTAAGATTGATTCCACTTCTTTCGCATTTTGATCTTGTAATGCTTTAAATAGATCAGGATTGTTATCTAATAACTCTTTATCTACATCACTTACCAAATCACTGTTCAAGTATCTCTTCAATTCATCTATTTCATTCTTCAATTTTTCTAATTCTTCTCTTTTGAATTCTTCTCTCCTTCAACATTAGGAATCTTTTCGTCTTTCAACTCTTTTATTTCATTTAATAGTTTCACTATATTGTTGTAATCACTTTCTTTTACATCTGAGTTTTCTTTTAAATTACTCAATAATTTTAATGGATTCTTATCTAATTCATTCTTTTCATCTAATAAACCATCTTTCTCTTTATCAGATCATTCAATTCATCTTCTAATTTCTTCAATTCATCTTCTACATCTTTCAAATCTTTCAATTTATCATCTTCGATCTTTCGTAAGATTGATTCCACTTCTTTCGCATTTTGTAATGCTTTAAAATAGATCAGGATTGTTATCTAATAACTCTTTATCTACATCACTTACCAAATCACTGTTCAAGTATCTCTTCAATTCATCTATTTCATTCTTCAATTTTTCTAATTCTTCTTCTTTTGAATTCTTCTCTCCTTCAACATTAGGAATCTTTTCGTCTTTCAACTCTTTTATTTCATTTAATAGTTTCACTATATTGTTGTAATCACTTTCTTTTACATCTGAGTTTTCTTTTAAATTACTCAATAATTTTAATGGATTCTTATCTAATTCATTCTTTTCATCTAATAAACCATCTTTCTCTTTATTCAGATCATTCAATTCATCTTCTAATTTCTTCAATTCATCTTCTACATCTTTCAAATCTTTCAATTTATCATCTTCGATCTTTCGTAAGATTGATTCCACTTCTTTCGCATTTTGATCTTGTAATGCTTTAAATAGATCAGGATTGTTATCTAATAACTCTTTATCTACATCACTTACCAAATCACTGTTCAAGTATCTCTTCAATTCATCTATTTCATTCTTCAATTTTTCTAATTCTTTCTTTTTGAATTCTTCTCTCCTTCAACATTAGGAATCTTTCGTCTTTCAACTCTTTTATTTCATTTAATAGTTTCACTATATTGTTGTAATCACTTTCTTTTACATCTGAGTTTTCTTTAAATTACTCAATAATTTTAATGGATTCTTATCTAATTCATTCTTTCATCTAATAAACCATCTTTCTCTTTATTCAGATCATTCAATTCATCTTCTAATTTCTTCAATTCATCTTCTACATCTTTCAAATCTTTCAATTTATCATCTTCGATCTTTCGTAAGATTGATTCCACTTCTTTCGCATTTTGATCTGTAATGCTTTAAATAGATCAGGATTGTTATCTAATAACTCTTTATCTACATCACTTACCAAATCACTGTTCAAGTATCTCTTCAATTCATCTATTTCATTCTTCAATTTTTCTAATTCTTCTTCTTTGAATTCTTCTCTCCTTCAACATTAGGAATCTTTTCGTCTTTCAACTCTTTTATTTCATTTAATAGTTTCACTATATTGTTGTAATCACTTTCTTTTACATCTGAGTTTTCTTTTAAATTACTCAATAATTTTAATGGATTCTTATCTAATTCATTCTTTTCATCTAATAAACCATCTTTCTCTTTATTCAGATCATTCAATTCATCTTCTAATTTCTTCAATTCATCTTCTACATCTTTCAAATCTTTCAATTTATCATCTTCGATCTTTCGTAAGATTGATTCCACTTCTTTCGCATTTGATCTTGTAATGCTTTAAATAGATCAGGATTGTTATCTAATAACTCTTTATCTACATCACTTACCAAATCACTGTTCAAGTATCTCTTCAATTCATCTATTTCATTCTTCAATTTTTCTAATTCTTCTTCTTTTGAATTCTTCTCTCCTTCAACATTAGGAATCTTTTCGTCTTTCAACTCTTTTATTTCATTTAATAGTTTCACTATATTGTTGTAATCACTTTCTTTTACATCTGAGTTTTCTTTTAAATTACTCAATAATTTTAATGGATTCTTATCTAATTCATTCTTTTCATCTAATAAACCATCTTTCTCTTTATTCAGATCATTCAATTCATCTTCTAATTTCTTCAATTCATCTTCTACATCTTTCAAATCTTTCAATTTATCATCTTCGATCTTCGTAAGATTGATTCCACTTCTTTCGCATTTTGATCTTGTAATGCTTTAAATAGATCAGGATTGTTATCTAATAACTCTTTATCTACATCACTTACCAAATCACTGTTCAAGTATCTCTTCAATTCATCTATTTCATTCTTCAATTTTTCTAATTCTTCTTCTTTTGAATTCTTCTCTCTTCAACATTAGGAATCTTTTCGTCTTTCAACTCTTTTATTTCATTTAATAGTTTCACTATATTGTTGTAATCACTTTCTTTTACATCTGAGTTTTCTTTTAAATTACTCAATAATTTTAATGGATTCTTATCTAATTCATTCTTTTCATCTAATAAACCATCTTTCTCTTTATTCAGATCATTCAATTCATCTAATTTCTTCAATTCATCTTCTACATCTTTCAAATCTTTCAATTTATCATCTTCGATCTTTCGTAAGATTGATTCCACTTCTTTCGCATTTTGATCTTGTAATGCTTTAAATAGATCAGGATTGTTATCTAATAACTCTTTATCTACATCACTTACCAAATCACTGTTCAAGTATCTCTTCAATTCATCTATTTCATTCTTCAATTTTTCTAATTCTTCTTCTTTTGAATTCTTCTCTCCTTCAACATTAGGAATCTTTTCGTCTTTCAACTCTTTTATTTCATTTAATAGTTTCACTATATTGTTGTAATCACTTTCTTTTACATCTGAGTTTTCTTTTAAATTACTCAATAATTTTAATGGATTCTTATCTAATTCATTCTTTTCATCTAATAAACCATCTTTCTCTTTATTCAGATCATTCAATTCATCTTCTAATTTCTTCAATTCATCTTCTACATCTTTCAAATCTTTCAATTTATCATCTTCGATCTTTCGTAAGATTGATTCCACTTCTTTCGCATTTTGATCTTGTAATGCTTTAAATAGATCAGGATTGTTATCTAATAACTCTTTATCTACATCACTTACCAAATCACTGTTCAAGTATCTCTTCAATTCATCTATTTCATTCTTCAATTTTTCTAATTCTTCTTCTTTTGAATTCTTCTCTCCTTCAACATTAGGAATCTTTTCGTCTTTCAACTCTTTTATTCATTTAATAGTTTCACTATATTGTTGTAATCACTTTCTTTTACATCTGAGTTTTCTTTTAAATTACTCAATAATTTTAATGGATTCTTATCTAATTCATTCTTTCATCTAATAAACCATCTTTCTCTTATTCAGATCATTCAATTCATCTTCTAATTCTTCAATTCATCTTCTACATCTTCTTTCAAATCTTTCAATTTATCATCTTCGATCTTTCGTAAGATTGATTCCACTTCTTTCGCATTTTGATCTTGTAATGCTTTAAATAGATCAGGATTGTTATCTAATAACTCTTTATCTACATCACTTACCAAATCACTGTTCAAGTCTCTTCAATTCATCTATTTCATTCTTCAATTTTTCTAATTCTTCTTCTTTTGAATTCTTCTCTCCTTCAACATTAGGAATCTTTTCGTCTTTCAACTCTTTTATTTCATTTAATAGTTTCACTATATTGTTGTAATCACTTTCTTTTACATCTGAGTTTTCTTTTAAATTACTCAATAATTTTAATGGATTCTTATCTAATTCATTCTTTCATCTAATAAACCATCTTTCTCTTTATTCAGATCATTCAATTCATCTTCTAATTTCTTCAATTCATCTTCTACATCTTTCAAATCTTTCAATTTATCATCTTCGATCTTTCGTAAGATTGATTCCACTTCTTTCGCATTTTGATCTTGTAATGCTTTAAATAGATCAGGATTGTTATCTAATAACTTTATCTACATCACTTACCAAATCACTGTTCAAGTATCTCTTCAATTCATCTATTTCATTCTTCAATTTTTCTAATTCTTCTTCTTTTGAATTCTTCTCTCCTTCAACATTAGGAATCTTTTCGTCTTTCAACTCTTTTATTTCATTTAATAGTTTCACTATATTGTTGTAATCACTTTCTTTTACATCTGAGTTTTCTTTTAAATTACTCAATAATTTTAATGGATTCTTATCTAATTCATTCTTTTCATCTAATAAACCATCTTTCTCTTTATTCAGATCATTCAATTCATCTTCTAATTTCTTCAATTCATCTTCTACATCTTTCAAATCTTTCAATTTATCATCTTCGATCTTTCGTAAGATTGATTCCACTTTTTCGCATTTTGATCTTGTAATGCTTTAAATAGATCAGATTGTTATCTAATAACTCTTTATCTACATCACTTACCAAATCACTGTTCAAGTATCTCTTCAATTCATCTATTTCATTCTTCAATTTTTCTAATTCTTCTTCTTTTGAATTCTTTCTCTCCTTCAACATTAGGAATCTTTTCGTCTTTCAACTCTTTTATTTCATTTAATAGTTTCACTATATTGTTGTAATCACTTTCTTTTACATCTGAGTTTTCTTTTAAATTACTCAATAATTTTAATGGATTCTTATCTAATTCATTCTTTTCATCTAATAAACCATCTTTCTCTTTATTCAGATCATTCAATTCATCTTCTAATTTCTTCAATTCATCTTCTACATCTTTCAAATCTTTCAATTTATCATCTTCGATCTTTCGTAAGATTGATTCCACTTCTTTCGCATTTTGATCTTGTAATGCTTTAAATAGATCAGGATTGTTATCTAATAACTCTTTATCTACATCACTTACCAAATCACTGTTCAAGTATCTCTTCAATTCATCTATTTCATTCTTCAATTTTTCTAATTCTTCTTCTTTTGAATTCTTCTCTCCTTCAACATTAGGAATCTTTTCGTCTTTCAACTCTTTTATTTCATTTAATAGTTTCACTATATTGTTGTAATCACTTTCTTTTACATCTGAGTTTTCTTTTAAATTACTCAATAATTTTAATGGATTCCTTATCTAATTCATTCTTTTCATCTAATAAACCATCTTTCTCTTTATTCAGATCATTCAATTCATCCTTCTAATTTCTTCAATTCATCTTCTACATCTTTCAAATCTTTCAATTTATCATCTTCGATCTTTCGTAAGATTGATTCCACTTCTTTCGCATTTTGATCTTGTAATGCTTTAAATAGATCAGGATTGTTATCTAATAACTCTTTATCTACATCACTTACCAAATCACTGTTCAAGTATCTCTTCAATTCATCTATTTCATTCTTCAATTTTTCTAATTCTTCTTCTTTTGAATTCTTCTCTCCTTCAACATTAGGAATCTTTTCGTCTTTCAACTCTTTTATTTCATTTAATAGTTTTCACTATATTGTTGTAATCACTTTCTTTTACATCTGAGTTTTCTTTTAAATTACTCAATAATTTTAATGGATTCTTATCTAATTCATTCTTTTCATCTAATAAACCATCTTTCTCTTTATTCAGATCATTCAATTCATCTTCTAATTTCTTCAATTCATCTTCTACATCTTTCAAATCTTTCAATTTATCATCTTCGATCTTTCGTAAGATTGATTCCACTTCTTTTCGCATTTTGATCTTGTAATGCTTTAAATAGATCAGGATTGTTATCTAATAACTCTTTATCTACATCACTTACCAAATCACTGTTCAAGTATCTCTTCAATTCATCTATTTCATTCTTCAATTTTTTCTAATTCTTCTTCTTTTGAATTCTTCTCTCCTTCAACATTAGGAATCTTTTCGTCTTTCAACTCTTTTATTTCATTTAATAGTTTCACTATATTGTTGTAATCACTTTCTTTTACATCTGAGTTTTCTTTTAAAATTACTCCAATAATTTTAATGGATTCTTATCTAATTCATTCTTTTCATCTAATAAACCATCTTTCTCTTTATTCAGATCATTCAATTCACCTTCTAATTTCTTCAATTCATCTTCTACATCTTTCAAATCTTTCAATTTATCATCTTCGATCTTTCGTAAGATTGATTCCACTTCTTTCGCATTTTGATCTTGTAATGCTTTAAATAGATCAGGATTGTTATCTAATAACTCTTTATCTACATCACTTACCAAATCACTGTTCAAGTATCTCTTCAATTCATCTATTTCATTCTTCAATTTTTCTAATTCTTCTTCTTTTGAATTCTTCTCTCCTTCAACATTAGGAATCTTTTCGTCTTTCAACTCTTTTATTTCATTTAATAGTTTCACTATATTGTTGTAATCACTTTCTTTTACATCTGAGTTTTCTTTTAAATTACTCAATAATTTTAATGGATTCTTATCTAATTCATTCTTTTCATCTAATAAACCATCTTTCTCTTTATTCAGATCATTCAATTCATCCTTCTAATTTCTTCAATTCATCTTCTACATCTTTCAAATCTTTCAATTTATCATCTTCGATCTTTCGTAAGATTGATTCCACTTCTTTCGCATTTTGATCTTGTAATGCTTTAAATAGATCAGGATTGTTATCTAATAACTCTTTATCTACATCACTTACCAAATCACTGTTCAAGTATCTCTTCAATTCATCTATTTCATTCTTCAATTTTTCTAATTCTTCTTCTTTTGAATTCTTCTCTCCTTCAACATTAGGAATCTTTTCGTCTTTCAACTCTTTTATTTCATTTAATAGTTTCACTATATTGTTGTAATCACTTTCTTTTACATCTGAGTTTTCTTTTAAAATTACTCCAATAATTTTAATGGATTCTTATCTAATTCATTCTTTTCATCTAATAAACCATCTTTCTCTTTATTCAGATCATTCAATTCATCTTCTAATTTCTTCAATTCATCTTCTACATCTTTCAAATCTTTCAATTTATCATCTTCGATCTTTCGTAAGATTGATTCCACTTCTTTCGCATTTTGATCTTGTAATGCTTTAAATAGATCAGGATTGTTATCTAATAACTCTTTATCTACATCACTTACCAAATCACTGTTCAAGTATCTCTTCAATTCATCTATTTCATTCTTCAATTTTTCTAATTCTTCTTCTTTTGAATTCTTCTCTCCTTCAACATTAGGAATCTTTTCGTCTTTCAACTCTTTTATTTCATTTAATAGTTTCACTATATTGTTGTAATCACTTTCTTTTACATCTGAGTTTTCTTTTAAATTACTCAATAATTTTAATGGATTCTTATCTAATTCATTCTTTCATCTAATAAACCATCTTTCTCTTTATTCAGATCATTCAATTCATCTTCTAATTTCTTCAATTCATCTTCTACATCTTTCAAATCTTTCAATTTATCATCTTCGATCTTTCGTAAGATTGATTCCACTTCTTTCGCATTTTGATCTTGTAATGCTTTAAATAGATCAGGATTGTTATCTAATAACTCTTTATCTACATCACTACCAAATCACTGTTCAAGTATCTCTTCAATTCATCTATTTCATTCTTCAATTTTTCTAATTCTTCTTCTTTTGAATTCTTCTCTTCCTTCAACATTAGGAATCTTTTCGTCTTTCAACTCTTTTATTTCATTTAATAGTTTCACTATATTGTTGTAATCACTTTCTTTTACATCTGAGTTTTCTTTTAAATTACTCAATAATTTTAATGGATTCTTATCTAATTCATTCTTTTCATCTAATAAACCATCTTTCTCTTTATTCAGATCATTCAATTCATCTTCTAATTTCTTCAATTCATCTTCTACATCTTTCAAATCTTTCAATTTATCATCTTCGATCTTTCGTAAGATTGATTCCACTTCTTTCGCATTTTGATCTTGTAATGCTTTAAATAGATCAGGATTGTTATCTAATAACTCTTTATCTACATCACTTACCAAATCACTGTTCAAGTATCTCTTCAATTCATCTATTTCATTCTTCAATTTTTCTATTCTTCTTCTTTTGAATTCTTCTCTCCTTCAACATTAGGAATCTTTTCGTCTTTCAACTCTTTTATTTCATTTAATAGTTTCACTATATTGTTGTAATCACTTTCTTTTACATCTGAGTTTTCTTTTAAATTACTCAATAATTTTAATGGATTCTTATCTAATTCATTCTTTTCATCTAATAAACCATCTTTCTCTTTATTCAGATCATTCAATTCACCTTCTAATTCTTTCAATTCATCTTCTACATCTTTCAAATCTTTCAATTTATCATCTTCGATCTTTCGTAAGATTGATTCCACTTCTTTCGCATTTTGATCTTGTAATGCTTTAAATAGATCAGGATTGTTATCTAATAACTCTTTATCTACATCACTTACCAAATCACTGTTCAAGTATCTCTTCAATTCATCTATTTCATTCTTCAATTTTTCTAATTCTTCTTCTTTTGAATTCTTCTCTCCTTCAACATTAGGAATCTTTTCGTCTTTCAACTCTTTTATTTCATTTAATAGTTTCACTATATTGTTGTAATCACTTTCTTTTACATCTGAGTTTTCTTTTAAATTACTCAATAATTTTAATGGATTCTTATCTAATTCATTCTTTTCATCTAATAAACCATCTTTCTCTTTATTCAGATCATTCAATTCATCTTCTAATTTCTTCAATTCATCTTCTACATCTTTCAAATCTTTCAATTTATCATCTTCGATCTTTCGTAAGATTGATTCCACTTCTTTCGCATTTTGATCTTGTAATGCTTTAAATAGATCAGGATTGTTATCTAATAACTCTTTATCTACATCACTTACCAAATCACTGTTCAAGTATCTCTTCAATTCATCTATTTCATTCTTCAATTTTTCTAATTCTTCTTTTGAATTCTTCTCTCCTTCAACATTAGGAATCTTTTCGTCTTTCAACTCTTTTATTTCATTTAATAGTTTCACTATATTGTTGTAATCACTTTCTTTTACATCTGAGTTTTCTTTAAATTACTCAATAATTTTAATGGATTCTTATCTAATTCATTCTTTTCATCTAATAAACCATCTTTCTCTTTATTCAGATCATTCAATTCATCTTCTAATTTCTTCAATTCATCTTCTACATCTTTCAAATCTTTCAATTTATCATCTTCGATCTTTCGTAAGATTGATTCCACTTCTTTCGCATTTTGATCTTGTAATGCTTTAAATAGATCAGGATTGTTATCTAATAACTCTTTATCTACATCACTTACCAAATCACTGTTCAAGTATCTCTTCAATTCATCTATTTCATTCTTCAATTTTTCTAATTCTTCTTCTTTTGAATTCTTCTCTCCTTCAACATTAGGAATCTTTTCGTCTTTCAACTCTTTTATTTCATTTAATAGTTTCACTATATTGTTGTAATCACTTTCTTTTACATCTGAGTTTTCTTTTAAATTACTCAATAATTTTAATGGATTCTTATCTAATTCATTCTTTTCATCTAATAAACCATCTTTCTCTTTATTCAGATCATTCAATTCATCTTCTAATTTCTTCAATTCATCTTCTACATCTTTCAAATCTTTCAATTTATCATCTTCGATCTTTCGTAAGATTGATTCCACTTCTTTCGCATTTTGATCTTGTAATGCTTTAAATAGATCAGGATTGTTATCTAATAACTCTTTATCACATCACTTACCAAATCACTGTTCAAGTATCTCTTCAATTCATCTATTTCATTCTTCAATTTTTCTAATTCTTCTTCTTTTGAATTCTTCTCTCCTTCAACATTAGGAATCTTTTCGTCTTTCAACTCTTTTATTTCATTTAATAGTTTCACTATATTGTTGTAATCACTTTCTTTTACATCTGAGTTTTCTTTTAAATTACTCAATAATTTTAATGGATTCTTATCTAATTCATTCTTTTCATCTAATAAACCATCTTTCTCTTTATTCAGATCATTCAATTCATCTTCTAATTTCTTCAATTCATCTTCTACATCTTTCAAATCTTTCAATTTATCATCTTCGATCTTTCGTAAGATTGATTCCACTCTTTCGCATTTTGATCTTGTAATGCTTTAAATAGATCAGGATTGTTATCTAATAACTCTTTATCTACATCACTTACCAAATCACTGTTCAAGTATCTCTTCAATTCATCTATTTCATTC
>NGBS01000547.1:0-14670 GCA_002245135.1 Proteromonas lacertae
TTTAATGGATTCTTATCTAATTCATTCTTTTCATCTAATAAACCATCTTTCTCTTTATTCAGATCATTCAATTCATCTTCTAATTTCTTCAATTCATCTTCTACATCTTTCAAATCTTTCAATTTATCATCTTCGATCTTTCGTAGATTGATTCCACTTCTTTCGCATTTTGATCTTGTAATGCTTTAAATAGATCAGGATTGTTATCTAATAACTCTTTATCTACATCACTTACCAAATCACTGTTCAAGTATCTCTTCAATTCATCTATTTCATTCTTCAATTTTTCTAATTCTTCTTCTTTTGAATTCTTCTCTCTTCAACATTAGGAATCTTTTCGTCTTTCAACTCTTTTATTTCATTTAATAGTTTCACTATATTGTTGTAATCACTTTCTTTTACATCTGAGTTTCTTTTAAATTACTCAATAATTTTAATGGATTCTTATCTAATTCATTCTTTTCATCTAATAAACCATCTTTCTCTTTATTCAGATCATTCAATTCATCTTCTAATTTCTTCAATTCATCTTCTACATCTTTCAAATCTTTCAATTTATCATCTTCGATCTTTCGTAAGATTGATTCCACTTCTTTCGCATTTTGATCTTGTAATGCTTTAAATAGATCAGGATTGTTATCTAATAACTCTTTATCTACATCACTTACCAAATCACTGTTCAAGTATCTCTTCAATTCATCTATTTCATTCTTCAATTTTTCTAATTCTTCTTCTTTTGAATTCTTCTCTCCTTCAACATTAGGAATCTTTTCGTCTTTCAACTCTTTTATTTCATTTAATAGTTTCACTATATTGTTGTAATCACTTTCTTTTACATCTGAGTTTTCTTTTAAATTACTCAATAATTTTAATGGATTCTTATCTAATTCATTCTTTTCATCTAATAAACCATCTTTCTCTTATTCAGATCATTCAATTCATCTTCTAATTTCTTCAATTCATCTTCTACATCTTTCAAATCTTTCAATTTATCATCTTCGATCTTTCGTAAGATTGATTCCACTTCTTTCGCATTTTGATCTTGTAATGCTTTAAATAGATCAGGATTGTTATCTAATAACTCTTTATCTACATCACTTACCAAATCACTGTTCAAGTATCTCTTCAATTCATCTATTTCATTCTTCAATTTTTCTAATTCTTCTTCTTTTGAATTCTTCTCTCTTCAACATTAGGAATCTTTTCGTCTTTCAACTCTTTTATTTCATTTAATAGTTTCACTATATTGTTGTAATCACTTTCTTTTACATCTGAGTTTTCTTTTAAAATTACTCAATAATTTTAATGGATTCTTATCTAATTCATTCTTTTCATCTAATAAACCATCTTTCTCTTTATTCAGATCATTCAATTCACCTTCTAATTTCTTCAATTCATCTTCTACATCTTTCAAATCTTTCAATTTATCATCTTCGATCTTTCGTAAGATTGATTCCACTTCTTTCGCATTTTGATCTTGTAATGCTTTAAATAGATCAGGATTGTTATCTAATAACTCTTTATCTACATCACTTACCAAATCACTGTTCAAGTATCTCTTCAATTCATCTATTTCATTCTTCAATTTTTCTAATTCTTCTTCTTTGAATTCTTCTCTCCTTCAACATTAGGAATCTTTTCGTCTTTCACTCTTTTATTTCATTTAATAGTTTCACTATATTGTTGTAATCACTTTCTTTTACATCTGAGTTTTCTTTTAAATTACTCAATAATTTTAATGGATTCTTATCTAATTCATTCTTTTCATCTAATAAACCATCTTTCTCTTTATTCAGATCATTCAATTCATCTTCTAATTTCTTCAATTCATCTTCTACATCTTTCAAATCTTTCAATTTATCATCTTCGATCTTTCGTAAGATTGATTCCACTTCTTTCGCATTTTGATCTTGTAATGCTTTAAATAGATCAGGATTGTTATCTAATAACTCTTTATCTACATCACTTACCAAATCACTGTTCAAGTATCTCTTCAATTCATCTATTTCATTCTTCAATTTTTCTAATTCTTCTTCTTTTGAATTCTTCTCTCCTTCAACATTAGGAATCTTTTCGTCTTTCAACTCTTTTATTTCATTTAATAGTTTCACTATATTGTTGTAATCACTTTCTTTTACATCTGAGTTTTCTTTTAAATTACTCAATAATTTTAATGGATTCTTATCTAATTCATTCTTTTCATCTAATAAACCATCTTTCTCTTTATTCAGATCATTCAATTCATCTTCTAATTTCTTCAATTCATCTTCTACATCTTTCAAATCTTTCAATTTATCATCTTCGATCTTTCGTAAGATTGATTCCACTTCTTTCGCATTTTGATCTTGTAATGCTTTAAATAGATCAGGATTGTTATCTAATAACTCTTTATCTACATCACTTACCAAATCACTGTTCAAGTATCTCTTCAATTCATCTATTTCATTCTTCAATTTTTCTAATTCTTCTTCTTTTGAATTCTTCTCTCCTTCAACATTAGGAATCTTTTCGTCTTTCAACTCTTTTATTTCATTTAATAGTTTCACTATATTGTTGTAATCACTTTCTTTTACATCTGAGTTTTCTTTTAAATTACTCAATAATTTTAATGGATTCTTATCTAATTCATTCTTTTCATCTAATAAACCATCTTTCTCTTTATTCAGATCATTCAATTCATCTTCTAATTTCTTCAATTCATCTTCTACATCTTTCAAATCTTTCAATTTATCATCTTCGATCTTTCGTAAGATTGATTCCACTTCTTTCGCATTTTGATCTTGTAATGCTTTAAATAGATCAGGATTGTTATCTAATAACTCTTTATCTACATCACTTACCAAATCACTGTTCAAGTATCTCTTCAATTCATCTATTTCATTCTTCAATTTTTCTAATTCTTCTTCTTTTGAATTCTTCTCTCCTTCAACATTAGGAATCTTTTCGTCTTTCAACTCTTTTATTTCATTTAATAGTTTCACTATATTGTTGTAATCACTTTCTTTTACATCTGAGTTTTCTTTTAAATTACTCAATAATTTTAATGGATTCTTATCTAATTCATTCTTTTCATCTAATAAACCATCTTTCTCTTTATTCAGATCATTCAATTCATCTTCTAATTTCTTCAATTCATCTTCTACATCTTTCAAATCTTTCAATTTATCATCTTCGATCTTTCGTAAGATTGATTCCACTTCTTTCGCATTTTGATCTTGTAATGCTTTAAATAGATCAGGATTGTTATCTAATAACTCTTTATCTACATCACTTACCAAATCACTGTTCAAGTATCTCTTCAATTCATCTATTTCATTCTTCAATTTTTCTAATTCTTCTTCTTTTGAATTCTTCTCTCCTTCAACATTAGGAATCTTTTCGTCTTTCAACTCTTTTATTTCATTTAATAGTTTCACTATATTGTTGTAATCACTTTCTTTTACATCTGAGTTTTCTTTTAAATTACTCAATAATTTTAATGGATTCTTATCTAATTCATTCTTTTCATCTAATAAACCATCTTTCTCTTTATTCAGATCATTCAATTCATCTTCTAATTTCTTCAATTCATCTTCTACATCTTTCAAATCTTTCAATTTATCATCTTCGATCTTTCGTAAGATTGATTCCACTTCTTTCGCATTTTGATCTTGTAATGCTTTAAATAGATCAGGATTGTTATCTAATAACTCTTTATCTACATCACTTACCAAATCACTGTTCAAGTATCTCTTCAATTCATCTATTTCATTCTTCAATTTTTCTAATTCTTCTTCTTTTGAATTCTTCTCTCCTTCAACATTAGGAATCTTTTCGTCTTTCAACTCTTTTATTTCATTTAATAGTTTCACTATATTGTTGTAATCACTTTCTTTTACATCTGAGTTTTCTTTTAAATTACTCAATAATTTTAATGGATTCTTATCTAATTCATTCTTTTCATCTAATAAACCATCTTTCTCTTTATTCAGATCATTCAATTCATCTTCTAATTTCTTCAATTCATCTTCTACATCTTTCAAATCTTTCAATTTATCATCTTCGATCTTTCGTAAGATTGATTCCACTTCTTTCGCATTTTGATCTTGTAATGCTTTAAATAGATCAGGATTGTTATCTAATAACTCTTTATCTACATCACTTACCAAATCACTGTTCAAGTATCTCTTCAATTCATCTATTTCATTCTTCAATTTTTCTAATTCTTCTTCTTTTGAATTCTTCTCTCCTTCAACATTAGGAATCTTTTCGTCTTTCAACTCTTTTATTTCATTTAATAGTTTCACTATATTGTTGTAATCACTTTCTTTTACATCTGAGTTTTCTTTTAAATTACTCAATAATTTTAATGGATTCTTATCTAATTCATTCTTTTCATCTAATAAACCATCTTTCTCTTTATTCAGATCATTCAATTCATCCTTCTAATTTCTTCAATTCATCTTCTACATCTTTCAAATCTTTCAATTTATCATCTTCGATCTTTCGTAAGATTGATTCCACTTCTTTCGCATTTTGATCTTGTAATGCTTTAAATAGATCAGGATTGTTATCTAATAACTCTTTATCTACATCACTTACCAAATCACTGTTCAAGTATCTCTTCAATTCATCTATTTCATTCTTCAATTTTTCTAATTCTTCTTCTTTTGAATTCTTCTCTCCTTCAACATTAGGAATCTTTTCGTCTTTCAACTCTTTTATTTCATTTAATAGTTTCACTATATTGTTGTAATCACTTTCTTTTACATCTGAGTTTTCTTTTAAATTACTCAATAATTTTAATGGATTCTTATCTAATTCATTCTTTTCATCTAATAAACCATCTTTCTCTTTATTCAGATCATTCAATTCATCTTCTAATTTCTTCAATTCATCTTCTACATCTTTCAAATCTTTCAATTTATCATCTTCGATCTTTCGTAAGATTGATTCCACTTCTTTCGCATTTTGATCTTGTAATGCTTTAAATAGATCAGGATTGTTATCTAATAACTCTTTATCTACATCACTTACCAAATCACTGTTCAAGTATCTCTTCAATTCATCTATTTCATTCTTCAATTTTTCTAATTCTTCTTCTTTTGAATTCTTCTCTTCCTTCAACATTAGGAATCTTTTCGTCTTTCAACTCTTTTATTTCATTTAATAGTTTCACTATATTGTTGTAATCACTTTCTTTTACATCTGAGTTTTCTTTTAAATTACTCAATAATTTTAATGGATTCTTATCTAATTCATTCTTTTCATCTAATAAACCATCTTTCTCTTTATTCAGATCATTCAATTCATCTTCTAATTTCTTCAATTCATCTTCTACATCTTTCAAATCTTTCAATTTATCATCTTCGATCTTTCGTAAGATTGATTCCACTTCTTTCGCATTTTGATCTTGTAATGCTTTAAATAGATCAGGATTGTTATCTAATAACTCTTTATCTACATCACTTACCAAATCACTGTTCAAGTATCTCTTCAATTCATCTATTTCATTCTTCAATTTTTCTAATTCTTCTTCTTTTGAATTCTTCTCTCCTTCAACATTAGGAATCTTTTCGTCTTTCAACTCTTTTATTTCATTTAATAGTTTCACTATATTGTTGTAATCACTTTCTTTTACATCTGAGTTTTCTTTTAAATTACTCAATAATTTTAATGGATTCTTATCTAATTCATTCTTTTCATCTAATAAACCATCTTTCTCTTTATTCAGATCATTCAATTCATCTTCTAATTTCTTCAATTCATCTTCTACATCTTTCAAATCTTTCAATTTATCATCTTCGATCTTTCGTAAGATTGATTCCACTTCTTTCGCATTTTGATCTTGTAATGCTTTAAATAGATCAGGATTGTTATCTAATAACTCTTTATCTACATCACTTACCAAATCACTGTTCAAGTATCTCTTCAATTCATCTATTTCATTCTTCAATTTTTCTAATTCTTCTTCTTTTGAATTCTTCTCTCCTTCAACATTAGGAATCTTTTCGTCTTTCAACTCTTTTATTTCATTTAATAGTTTCACTATATTGTTGTAATCACTTTCTTTTACATCTGAGTTTTCTTTTAAATTACTCAATAATTTTAATGGATTCTTATCTAATTCATTCTTTTCATCTAATAAACCATCTTTCTCTTTATTCAGATCATTCAATTCATCTTCTAATTTCTTCAATTCATCTTCTACATCTTTCAAATCTTTCAATTTATCATCTTCGATCTTTCGTAAGATTGATTCCACTTCTTTCGCATTTTGATCTTGTAATGCTTTAAATAGATCAGGATTGTTATCTAATAACTCTTTATCTACATCACTTACCAAATCACTGTTCAAGTATCTCTTCAATTCATCTATTTCATTCTTCAATTTTTCTAATTCTTCTTCTTTTGAATTCTTCTCTCCTTCAACATTAGGAATCTTTTCGTCTTTCAACTCTTTTATTTCATTTAATAGTTTCACTATATTGTTGTAATCACTTTCTTTTACATCTGAGTTTTCTTTTAAATTACTCAATAATTTTAATGGATTCTTATCTAATTCATTCTTTTCATCTAATAAACCATCTTTCTCTTTATTCAGATCATTCAATTCATCTTCTAATTTCTTCAATTCATCTTCTACATCTTTCAAATCTTTCAATTTATCATCTTCGATCTTTCGTAAGATTGATTCCACTTCTTTCGCATTTTGATCTTGTAATGCTTTAAATAGATCAGGATTGTTATCTAATAACTCTTTATCTACATCACTTACCAAATCACTGTTCAAGTATCTCTTCAATTCATCTATTTCATTCTTCAATTTTTCTAATTCTTCTTCTTTTGAATTCTTCTCTCCTTCAACATTAGGAATCTTTTCGTCTTTCAACTCTTTTATTTCATTTAATAGTTTCACTATATTGTTGTAATCACTTTCTTTTACATCTGAGTTTTCTTTTAAATTACTCAATAATTTTAATGGATTCTTATCTAATTCATTCTTTTCATCTAATAAACCATCTTTCTCTTTATTCAGATCATTCAATTCATCTTCTAATTTCTTCAATTCATCTTCTACATCTTTCAAATCTTTCAATTTATCATCTTCGATCTTTCGTAAGATTGATTCCACTTCTTTCGCATTTTGATCTTGTAATGCTTTAAATAGATCAGGATTGTTATCTAATAACTCTTTATCTACATCACTTACCAAATCACTGTTCAAGTATCTCTTCAATTCATCTATTTCATTCTTCAATTTTTCTAATTCTTCTTCTTTTGAATTCTTCTCTCCTTCAACATTAGGAATCTTTTCGTCTTTCAACTCTTTTATTTCATTTAATAGTTTCACTATATTGTTGTAATCACTTTCTTTTACATCTGAGTTTTCTTTTAAATTACTCAATAATTTTAATGGATTCTTATCTAATTCATTCTTTTCATCTAATAAACCATCTTTCTCTTTATTCAGATCATTCAATTCATCTTCTAATTTCTTCAATTCATCTTCTACATCTTTCAAATCTTTCAATTTATCATCTTCGATCTTTCGTAAGATTGATTCCACTTCTTTCGCATTTTGATCTTGTAATGCTTTAAATAGATCAGGATTGTTATCTAATAACTCTTTATCTACATCACTTACCAAATCACTGTTCAAGTATCTCTTCAATTCATCTATTTCATTCTTCAATTTTTCTAATTCTTCTTCTTTTGAATTCTTCTCTCCTTCAACATTAGGAATCTTTTCGTCTTTCAACTCTTTTATTTCATTTAATAGTTTCACTATATTGTTGTAATCACTTTCTTTTACATCTGAGTTTTCTTTTAAATTACTCAATAATTTTAATGGATTCTTATCTAATTCATTCTTTTCATCTAATAAACCATCTTTCTCTTTATTCAGATCATTCAATTCATCTTCTAATTTCTTCAATTCATCTTCTACATCTTTCAAATCTTTCAATTTATCATCTTCGATCTTTCGTAAGATTGATTCCACTTCTTTCGCATTTTGATCTTGTAATGCTTTAAATAGATCAGGATTGTTATCTAATAACTCTTTATCTACATCACTTACCAAATCACTGTTCAAGTATCTCTTCAATTCATCTATTTCATTCTTCAATTTTTCTAATTCTTCTTCTTTTGAATTCTTCTCTCCTTCAACATTAGGAATCTTTTCGTCTTTCAACTCTTTTATTTCATTTAATAGTTTCACTATATTGTTGTAATCACTTTCTTTTACATCTGAGTTTTCTTTTAAATTACTCAATAATTTTAATGGATTCTTATCTAATTCATTCTTTTCATCTAATAAACCATCTTTCTCTTTATTCAGATCATTCAATTCATCTTCTAATTTCTTCAATTCATCTTCTACATCTTTCAAATCTTTCAATTTATCATCTTCGATCTTTCGTAAGATTGATTCCACTTCTTTCGCATTTTGATCTTGTAATGCTTTAAATAGATCAGGATTGTTATCTAATAACTCTTTATCTACATCACTTACCAAATCACTGTTCAAGTATCTCTTCAATTCATCTATTTCATTCTTCAATTTTTCTAATTCTTCTTCTTTTGAATTCTTCTCTCCTTCAACATTAGGAATCTTTTCGTCTTTCAACTCTTTTATTTCATTTAATAGTTTCACTATATTGTTGTAATCACTTTCTTTTACATCTGAGTTTTCTTTTAAATTACTCAATAATTTTAATGGATTCTTATCTAATTCATTCTTTTCATCTAATAAACCATCTTTCTCTTTATTCAGATCATTCAATTCATCTTCTAATTTCTTCAATTCATCTTCTACATCTTTCAAATCTTTCAATTTATCATCTTCGATCTTTCGTAAGATTGATTCCACTTCTTTCGCATTTTGATCTTGTAATGCTTTAAATAGATCAGGATTGTTATCTAATAACTCTTTATCTACATCACTTACCAAATCACTGTTCAAGTATCTCTTCAATTCATCTATTTCATTCTTCAATTTTTCTAATTCTTCTTCTTTTGAATTCTTCTCTCCTTCAACATTAGGAATCTTTTCGTCTTTCAACTCTTTTATTTCATTTAATAGTTTCACTATATTGTTGTAATCACTTTCTTTTACATCTGAGTTTTCTTTTAAATTACTCAATAATTTTAATGGATTCTTATCTAATTCATTCTTTTCATCTAATAAACCATCTTTCTCTTTATTCAGATCATTCAATTCATCTTCTAATTTCTTCAATTCATCTTCTACATCTTTCAAATCTTTCAATTTATCATCTTCGATCTTTCGTAAGATTGATTCCACTTCTTTCGCATTTTGATCTTGTAATGCTTTAAATAGATCAGGATTGTTATCTAATAACTCTTTATCTACATCACTTACCAAATCACTGTTCAAGTATCTCTTCAATTCATCTATTTCATTCTTCAATTTTTCTAATTCTTCTTCTTTTGAATTCTTCTCTCCTTCAACATTAGGAATCTTTTCGTCTTTCAACTCTTTTATTTCATTTAATAGTTTCACTATATTGTTGTAATCACTTTCTTTTACATCTGAGTTTTCTTTTAAATTACTCAATAATTTTAATGGATTCTTATCTAATTCATTCTTTTCATCTAATAAACCATCTTTCTCTTTATTCAGATCATTCAATTCATCTTCTAATTTCTTCAATTCATCTTCTACATCTTTCAAATCTTTCAATTTATCATCTTCGATCTTTCGTAAGATTGATTCCACTTCTTTCGCATTTTGATCTTGTAATGCTTTAAATAGATCAGGATTGTTATCTAATAACTCTTTATCTACATCACTTACCAAATCACTGTTCAAGTATCTCTTCAATTCATCTATTTCATTCTTCAATTTTTCTAATTCTTCTTCTTTTGAATTCTTCTCTCCTTCAACATTAGGAATCTTTTCGTCTTTCAACTCTTTTATTTCATTTAATAGTTTCACTATATTGTTGTAATCACTTTCTTTTACATCTGAGTTTTCTTTTAAATTACTCAATAATTTTAATGGATTCTTATCTAATTCATTCTTTTCATCTAATAAACCATCTTTCTCTTTATTCAGATCATTCAATTCATCTTCTAATTTCTTCAATTCATCTTCTACATCTTTCAAATCTTTCAATTTATCATCTTCGATCTTTCGTAAGATTGATTCCACTTCTTTCGCATTTTGATCTTGTAATGCTTTAAATAGATCAGGATTGTTATCTAATAACTCTTTATCTACATCACTTACCAAATCACTGTTCAAGTATCTCTTCAATTCATCTATTTCATTCTTCAATTTTTCTAATTCTTCTTCTTTTGAATTCTTCTCTCCTTCAACATTAGGAATCTTTTCGTCTTTCAACTCTTTTATTTCATTTAATAGTTTCACTATATTGTTGTAATCACTTTCTTTTACATCTGAGTTTTCTTTTAAATTACTCAATAATTTTAATGGATTCTTATCTAATTCATTCTTTTCATCTAATAAACCATCTTCTCTTTATTCAGATCATTCAATTCATCTTCTAATTTCTTCAATTCATCTTCTACATCTTTCAAATCTTTCAATTTATCATCTTCGATCTTTCGTAAGATTGATTCCACTTCTTTCGCATTTTGATCTTGTAATGCTTTAAATAGATCAGGATTGTTATCTAATAACTCTTTATCTACATCACTTACCAAATCACTGTTCAAGTATCTCTTCAATTCATCTATTTCATTCTTCAATTTTTCTAATTCTTCTTCTTTTGAATTCTTCTCTCCTTCAACATTAGGAATCTTTTCGTCTTTCAACTCTTTTATTTCATTTAATAGTTTCACTATATTGTTGTAATCACTTTCTTTTACATCTGAGTTTTCTTTTAAATTACTCAATAATTTTAATGGATTCTTATCTAATTCATTCTTTTCATCTAATAAACCATCTTTCTCTTTATTCAGATCATTCAATTCATCTTCTAATTTCTTCAATTCATCTTCTACATCTTTCAAATCTTTCAATTTATCATCTTCGATCTTTCGTAAGATTGATTCCACTTCTTTCGCATTTTGATCTTGTAATGCTTTAAATAGATCAGGATTGTTATCTAATAACTCTTTATCTACATCACTTACCAAATCACTGTTCAAGTATCTCTTCAATTCATCTATTTCATTCTTCAATTTTTCTAATTCTTCTTCTTTTGAATTCTTCTCTTCCTTCAACATTAGGAATCTTTTCGTCTTTCAACTCTTTTATTTCATTTAATAGTTTCACTATATGTTGTAATCACTTTCTTTTACATCTGAGTTTTCTTTTAAATTACTCAATAATTTTAATGGATTCTTATCTAATTCATTCTTTTCATCTAATAAACCATCTTTCTCTTTATTCAGATCATTCAATTCATCTTCTAATTTCTTCAATTCATCTTCTACATCTTTCAAATCTTTCAATTTATCATCTTCGATCTTTCGTAAGATTGATTCCACTTCTTTCGCATTTTGATCTTGTAATGCTTTAAATAGATCAGGATTGTTATCTAATAACTCTTTATCTACATCACTTACCAAATCACTGTTCAAGTATCTCTTCAATTCATCTATTTCATTCTTCAATTTTTCTAATTCTTCTTCTTTTGAATTCTTCTCTCCTTCAACATTAGGAATCTTTTCGTCTTTCAACTCTTTTATTTCATTTAATAGTTTCACTATATTGTTGTAATCACTTTCTTTTACATCTGAGTTTTCTTTTAAATTACTCAATAATTTTAATGGATTCTTATCTAATTCATTCTTTTCATCTAATAAACCATCTTTCTCTTTATTCAGATCATTCAATTCATCTTCTAATTTCTTCAATTCATCTTCTACATCTTTCAAATCTTTCAATTTATCATCTTCGATCTTTCGTAAGATTGATTCCACTTCTTTCGCATTTTGATCTTGTAATGCTTTAAATAGATCAGGATTGTTATCTAATAACTCTTTATCTACATCACTTACCAAATCACTGTTCAAGTATCTCTTCAATTCATCTATTTCATTCTTCAATTTTTCTAATTCTTCTTCTTTTGAATTCTTCTCTCCTTCAACATTAGGAATCTTTTCGTCTTTCAACTCTTTTATTTCATTTAATAGTTTCACTATATTGTTGTAATCACTTTCTTTTACATCTGAGTTTTCTTTTAAATTACTCAATAATTTTAATGGATTCTTATCTAATTCATTCTTTTCATCTAATAAACCATCTTTCTCTTTATTCAGATCATTCAATTCATCTTCTAATTTCTTCAATTCATCTTCTACATCTTTCAAATCTTTCAATTTATCATCTTCGATCTTTCGTAAGATTGATTCCACTTCTTTCGCATTTGATCTTGTAATGCTTTAAATAGATCAGGATTGTTATCTAATAACTCTTTATCTACATCACTTACCAAATCACTGTTCAAGTATCTCTTCAATTCATCTATTTCATTCTTCAATTTTTCTAATTCTTCTTCTTTTGAATTCTTCTCTCCTTCAACATTAGGAATCTTTTCGTCTTTCAACTCTTTTATTTCATTTAATAGTTTCACTATATTGTTGTAATCACTTTCTTTTACATCTGAGTTTTCTTTTAAATTACTCAATAATTTTAATGGATTCTTATCTAATTCATTCTTTTCATCTAATAAACCATCTTTCTCTTTATTCAGATCATTCAATTCATCTTCTAATTTCTTCAATTCATCTTCTACATCTTTCAAATCTTTCAATTTATCATCTTCGATCTTTCGTAAGATTGATTCCACTTCTTTCGCATTTTGATCTTGTAATGCTTTAAATAGATCAGGATTGTTATCTAATAACTCTTTATCTACATCACTTACCAAATCACTGTTCAAGTATCTCTTCAATTCATCTATTTCATTCTTCAATTTTTCTAATTCTTCTTCTTTTGAATTCTTCTCTTCCTTCAACATTAGGAATCTTTTCGTCTTTCAACTCTTTTATTTCATTTAATAGTTTCACTATATTGTTGTAATCACTTTCTTTTACATCTGAGTTTTCTTTTAAATTACTCAATAATTTTAATGGATTCTTATCTAATTCATTCTTTTCATCTAATAAACCATCTTTCTCTTTATTCAGATCATTCAATTCATCCTTCTAATTTCTTCAATTCATCTTCTACATCTTTCAATCTTTCAATTTATCATCTTCGATCTTTCGTAAGATTGATTCCACTTCTTTCGCATTTTGATCTTGTAATGCTTTAAATAGATCAGGATTGTTATCTAATAACTCTTTATCTACATCACTTACCAAATCACTGTTCAAGTATCTCTTCAATTCATCTATTTCATTCTTCAATTTTTCTAATTCTTCTTCTTTGAATTCTCTCTCCTTCAACATTAGGAATCTTTTCGTCTTTCAACTCTTTTATTTCATTTAATAGTTTCACTATATTGTTGTAATCACTTTCTTTTACATCTGAGTTTTCTTTTAAATTACTCAATAATTTTAATGGATTTTATCTAATTCATTCTTTTCATCTAATAAACCATCTTTCTCTTTATTCAGATCATTCAATTCATCTTCTAATTTCTTCAATTCATCTTCTACATCTTTCAAATCTTTCAATTTATCATCTTCGATCTTTCGTAAGATTGATTCCACTTCTTTCGCATTTTGATCTTGTAATGCTTTAAATAGATCAGGATTGTTATCTAATAACTCTTTATCTACATCACTTACCAAATCACTGTTCAAGTATCTCTTCAATTCATCTATTTCATTCTTCAATTTTCTAATTCTTCTTCTTTTTGAATTCTTCTCTCCTTCAACATTAGGAATCTTTCGTCTTTCAACTCTTTTATTTCTTTAATAGTTTCACTATATTGTTGTAATCACTTTCTTTACATCTGAGTTTTCTTTTAAATTACTCAATAATTTTAATGGATTCTTATCTAATTCATTCTTTTCATCTAATAAACCATCTTTCTTTATTCAGATCATTCAATTCATCTTCTAATTTCTTCAATTCATCTTCTACATCTTTCAAATCTTTCAATTTATCATCTTCGATCTTTCGTAAGATTGATTCACTTCTTTCGCATTTTGATCTTGTAATGCTTTAAATATCAGGATTGTTATCTAATAACTCTTTATCTACATCACTTACCAAATCACTGTTCAAGTATCTCTTCAATTCATCTATTTCATTCTTCAATTTTTCTAATTCTTCTTCTTTTGAATTCTTCTCTCTTCAACATTAGGAATCTTTTCGTCTTTCAACTCTTTTATTTCATTTAATAGTTTCACTATATTGTTGTAATCACTTTCTTTTACATCTGAGTTTTCTTTTAAATTACTCAATAATTTTAATGGATTCTTATCTAATTCATTCTTTCATCTAATAAAACCATCTTTCTCTTTATTCAGATCATTCAATTCATCTTCTAATTTCTTCAATTCATCTTCTACATCTTTCAAATCTTTCAATTTATCATCTTCGATCTTTCGTAAGATTGATTCCACTTCTTTCGCATTTTGATCTTTGTAATGCTTTAAATAGATCAGGATTGTTATCTAATAACTCTTTATCTACATCACTTACCAAATCACTGTTTCAAGTATCTCTTCAATTCATCTATTTCATTCTTCAATTTTTCTAATTCTTCTTCTTTTGAATTCTTCTCTCCTTCAACATTA
>NGBS01000916.1:0-49248 GCA_002245135.1 Proteromonas lacertae
TAATTCATTCTTTTCATCTAATAAACCATCTTTCTCTTTATTCAGATCATTCAATTCATCTTCTAATTTCTTCAATTCATCTTCTACATCTTTCAAATCTTTCAATTTATCATCTTCGATCTTTCGTAAGATTGATTCCACTTCTTTCGCATTTTGATCTTGTAATGCTTTAAATAGATCAGGATTGTTATCTAATAACTCTTATCTACATCACTTACCAAATCACTGTTCAAGTATCTCTTCAATTCATCTATTTCATTCTTCAATTTTTCTAATTCTTCTTCTTTGAATTCTTCTCTCTTCAACATTAGGAATCTTTTCGTCTTTCAACTCTTTTATTTCATTTAATAGTTTCACTATATTGTTGTAATCACTTTCTTTTACATCTGAGTTTTCTTTTAAATTACTCAATAATTTTAATGGATTCTTATCTAATTCATTCTTTTCATCTAATAAACCATCTTTCTCTTTATTCAGATCATTCAATTCATCTTCTAATTTCTTCAATTCATCTTCTACATCTTTCAAATCTTTCAATTTATCATCTTCGATCTTTCGTAAGATTGATTCCACTTCTTTCGCATTTTGATCTTGTAATGCTTTAAATAGATCAGGATTGTTATCTAATAACTCTTTATCTACATCACTTACCAAATCACTGTTCAAGTATCTCTTCAATTCATCTATTTCATTCTTCAATTTTTCTAATTCTTCTTCTTTTGAATTCTTCTCTCCTTCAACATTAGGAATCTTTTCGTCTTTCAACTCTTTTATTTCATTTAATAGTTTCACTATATTGTTGTAATCACTTTCTTTTACATCTGAGTTTTCTTTTAAATTACTCAATAATTTTAATGGATTCTTATCTAATTCATTCTTTTCATCTAATAAACCATCTTTCTCTTTATTCAGATCATTCAATTCATCTTCTAATTTCTTCAATTCATCTTCTACATCTTTCAAATCTTTCAATTTATCATCTTCGATCTTTCGTAAGATTGATTCCACTTCTTTCGCATTTTGATCTTGTAATGCTTTAAATAGATCAGGATTGTTATCTAATAACTCTTTATCTACATCACTTACCAAATCACTGTTCAAGTATCTCTTCAATTCATCTATTTCATTCTTCAATTTTTCTAATTCTTCTTCTTTTGAATTCTTCTCTCCTTCAACATTAGGAATCTTTTCGTCTTTCAACTCTTTTATTTCATTTAATAGTTTCACTATATTGTTGTAATCACTTTCTTTTACATCTGAGTTTTCTTTTAAATTACTCAATAATTTTAATGGATTCTTATCTAATTCATTCTTTTCATCTAATAAACCATCTTTCTCTTTATTCAGATCATTCAATTCATCTTCTAATTTCTTCAATTCATCTTCTACATCTTTCAAATCTTTCAATTTATCATCTTCGATCTTTCGTAAGATTGATTCCACTTCTTTCGCATTTTGATCTTGTAATGCTTTAAATAGATCAGGATTGTTATCTAATAACTCTTTATCTACATCACTTACCAAATCACTGTTCAAGTATCTCTTCAATTCATCTATTTCATTCTTCAATTTTTCTAATTCTTCTTCTTTTGAATTCTTCTCTCCTTCAACATTAGGAATCTTTTCGTCTTTCAACTCTTTTATTTCATTTAATAGTTTCACTATATTGTTGTAATCACTTTCTTTTACATCTGAGTTTTCTTTTAAATTACTCAATAATTTTAATGGATTCTTATCTAATTCATTCTTTTCATCTAATAAACCATCTTTCTCTTTATTCAGATCATTCAATTCATCTTCTAATTTCTTCAATTCATCTTCTACATCTTTCAAATCTTTCAATTTATCATCTTCGATCTTTCGTAAGATTGATTCCACTTCTTTCGCATTTTGATCTTGTAATGCTTTAAATAGATCAGGATTGTTATCTAATAACTCTTTATCTACATCACTTACCAAATCACTGTTCAAGTATCTCTTCAATTCATCTATTTCATTCTTCAATTTTTCTAATTCTTCTTCTTTTGAATTCTTCTCTCCTTCAACATTAGGAATCTTTTCGTCTTTCAACTCTTTTATTTCATTTAATAGTTTCACTATATTGTTGTAATCACTTTCTTTTACATCTGAGTTTTCTTTTAAATTACTCAATAATTTTAATGGATTCTTATCTAATTCATTCTTTTCATCTAATAAACCATCTTTCTCTTTATTCAGATCATTCAATTCATCTTCTAATTTCTTCAATTCATCTTCTACATCTTTCAAATCTTTCAATTTATCATCTTCGATCTTTCGTAAGATTGATTCCACTTCTTTCGCATTTTGATCTTGTAATGCTTTAAATAGATCAGGATTGTTATCTAATAACTCTTTATCTACATCACTTACCAAATCACTGTTCAAAGTATCTCTTCATTCATCTATTTCATTCTTCAATTTTTCTAATTCTTCTTCTTTTGAATTCTTCTCTCCTTCAACATTAGGAATCTTTTCGTCTTTCAACTCTTTTATTTCATTTAATAGTTTCACTATATTGTTGTAATCACTTTCTTTTACATCTGAGTTTTCTTTTAATTACTCATAATTTTAATGGATTCTTATCTAATTCATTCTTTTCATCTAATAAACCATCTTTCTCTTTATTCAGATCATTCAATTCATCTTCTAATTTCTTCAATTCATCTTCTACATCTTTCAAATCTTTCAATTTATCATCTTCGATCTTTCGTAAGATTGATTCCACTTCTTTCGCATTTTGATCTTGTAATGCTTTAAATAGATCAGGATTGTTATCTAATAACTCTTTATCTACATCACTTACCAAATCACTGTTCAAGTATCTCTTCAATTCATCTATTTCATTCTTCAATTTTTCTAATTCTTCTTCTTTTGAATTCTTCTCTCCTTCAACATTAGGAATCTTTTCGTCTTTCAACTCTTTTATTTCATTTAATAGTTTCACTATATTGTTGTAATCACTTTCTTTTACATCTGAGTTTTCTTTTAAATTACTCAATAATTTTAATGGATTCTTATCTAATTCATTCTTTCATCTAATAAACCATCTTTCTCTTTATTCAGATCATTCAATTCATCTTCTAATTTCTTCAATTCATCTTCTACATCTTTCAAATCTTTCAATTTATCATCTTCGATCTTTCGTAAGATTGATTCCACTTCTTTCGCATTTTGATCTTGTAATGCTTTAAATAGATCAGGATTGTTATCTAATAACTCTTTATCTACATCACTTACCAAAATCACTGTTCAAGTATCTCTTCAATTCATCTATTTCATTCTTCAATTTTTCTAATTCTTCTTCTTTTGAATTCTTCTCTCCTTCAACATTAGGAATCTTTTCGTCTTTCAACTCTTTTATTTCATTTAATAGTTTCACTATATTGTTGTAATCACTTTCTTTTACATCTGAGTTTTCTTTTAAATTACTCAATAATTTTAATGGATTCTTATCTAATTCATTCTTTTCATCTAATAAACCATCTTTCTCTTTATTCAGATCATTCAATTCACCTTCTAATTTCTTCAATTCATCTTCTACATCTTTCAAATCTTTCAATTTATCATCTTCGATCTTTCGTAAGATTGATTCCACTTCTTTCGCATTTTGATCTTGTAATGCTTTAAATAGATCAGGATTGTTATCTAATAACTCTTTATCTACATCACTTACCAAATCACTGTTCAAGTATCTCTTCAATTCATCTATTTCATTCTTCAATTTTTCTAATTCTTCTTCTTTGAATTCTTCTCTCCTTCAACATTAGGAATCTTTTCGTCTTTCAACTCTTTTATTTCATTTAATAGTTTCACTATATTGTTGTAATCACTTTCTTTACATCTGAGTTTTCTTTTAAATTACTCAATAATTTTAATGGATTCTTATCTAATTCATTCTTTTCATCTAATAACCATCTTTCTCTTTATTCAGATCATTCAATTCATCCTTCTAATTTCTTCAATTCATCTTCTACATCTTTCAAATCTTTCAATTTATCATCTTCGATCTTTCGTAAGATTGATTCCACTTCTTTCGCATTTTGATCTTGTAATGCTTTAAATAGATCAGGATTGTTATCTAATAACTCTTTATCTACATCACTTACCAAATCACTGTTCAAGTATCTCTTCAATTCATCTATTTCATTCTTCAATTTTTCTAATTCTTCTTCTTTTGAATTCTTCTCTCCTTCAACATTAGGAATCTTTTCGTCTTTCAACTCTTTTATTTCATTTAATAGTTTCACTATATTGTTGTAATCACTTTCTTTTACATCTGAGTTTTCTTTTAAATTACTCAATAATTTTAATGGATTCTTATCTAATTCATTCTTTTCATCTAATAAACCATCTTTCTCTTTATTCAGATCATTCAATTCATCTTCTAATTTCTTCAATTCATCTTCTACATCTTTCAAATCTTTCAATTTATCATCTTCGATCTTTCGTAAGATTGATTCCACTTCTTTCGCATTTTGATCTTGTAATGCTTTAAATAGATCAGGATTGTTATCTAATAACTCTTTATCTACATCACTTACCAATCACTGTTCAAGTATCTCTTCAATTCATCTATTTCATTCTTCAATTTTTCTAATTCTTCTTCTTTTGAATTCTTCTCTCCTTCAACATTAGGAATCTTTTCGTCTTTCAACTCTTTTATTTCATTTAATAGTTTCACTATATTGTTGTAATCACTTTCTTTTACATCTGAGTTTTCTTTTAAATTACTCAATAATTTTAATGGATTCTTATCTAATTCATTCTTTTCATCTAATAAACCATCTTTCTCTTTATTCAGATCATTCAATTCATCTTCTAATTTCTTCAATTCATCTTCTACATCTTTCAAATCTTTCAATTTATCATCTTCGATCTTTCGTAAGATTGATTCCACTTCTTTCGCATTTTGATCTTGTAATGCTTTAAATAGATCAGGATTGTTATCTAATAACTCTTTATCTACATCACTTACCAAATCACTGTTCAAGTATCTCTTCAATTCATCTATTTCATTCTTCAATTTTTCTAATTCTTCTTCTTTTGAATTCTTCTCTCCTTCAACATTAGGAATCTTTTCGTCTTTCAACTCTTTTATTTCATTTAATAGTTTCACTATATTGTTGTAATCACTTTCTTTTACATCTGAGTTTTCTTTTAAATTACTCAATAATTTTAATGGATTCTTATCTAATTCATTCTTTTCATCTAATAAACCATCTTTCTCTTTATTCAGATCATTCAATTCATCTTCTAATTTCTTCAATTCATCTTCTACATCTTTCAAATCTTTCAATTTATCATCTTCGATCTTTCGTAAGATTGATTCCACTTCTTTCGCATTTTGATCTTGTAATGCTTTAAATAGATCAGGATTGTTATCTAATAACTCTTTATCTACATCACTTACCAAATCACTGTTCAAGTATCTCTTCAATTCATCTATTTCATTCTTCAATTTTTCTAATTCTTCTTCTTTTGAATTCTTCTCTCCTTCAACATTAGGAATCTTTTCGTCTTTCAACTCTTTTATTTCATTTAATAGTTTCACTATATTGTTGTAATCACTTTCTTTTACATCTGAGTTTTCTTTTAAATTACTCAATAATTTTAATGGATTCTTATCTAATTCATTCTTTTCATCTAATAAACCATCTTTCTCTTTATTCAGATCATTCAATTCATCTTCTAATTTCTTCAATTCATCTTCTACATCTTTCAAATCTTTCAATTTATCATCTTCGATCTTTCGTAAGATTGATTCCACTTCTTTCGCATTTTGATCTTGTAATGCTTTAAATAGATCAGGATTGTTATCTAATAACTCTTTATCTACATCACTTACCAAATCACTGTTCAAGTATCTCTTCAATTCATCTATTTCATTCTTCAATTTTTCTAATTCTTCTTCTTTTGAATTCTTCTCTCCTTCAACATTAGGAATCTTTTCGTCTTTCAACTCTTTTATTTCATTTAATAGTTTCACTATATTGTTGTAATCACTTTCTTTTACATCTGAGTTTTCTTTTAAATTACTCAATAATTTTAATGGATTCTTATCTAATTCATTCTTTTCATCTAATAAACCATCTTTCTCTTTATTCAGATCATTCAATTCATCTTCTAATTTCTTCAATTCATCTTCTACATCTTTCAAATCTTTCAATTTATCATCTTCGATCTTTCGTAAGATTGATTCCACTTCTTTCGCATTTTGATCTTGTAATGCTTTAAATAGATCAGGATTGTTATCTAATAACTCTTTATCTACATCACTTACCAAATCACTGTTCAAGTATCTCTTCAATTCATCTATTTCATTCTTCAATTTTTCTAATTCTTCTTCTTTTGAATTCTTCTCTCCTTCAACATTAGGAATCTTTTCGTCTTTCAACTCTTTTATTTCATTTAATAGTTTCACTATATTGTTGTAATCACTTTCTTTTACATCTGAGTTTTCTTTTAAATTACTCAATAATTTTAATGGATTCTTATCTAATTCATTCTTTTCATCTAATAAACCATCTTTCTCTTTATTCAGATCATTCAATTCATCTTCTAATTTCTTCAATTCATCTTCTACATCTTTCAAATCTTTCAATTTATCATCTTCGATCTTTCGTAAGATTGATTCCACTTCTTTCGCATTTTGATCTTGTAATGCTTTAAATAGATCAGGATTGTTATCTAATAACTCTTTATCTACATCACTTACCAAATCACTGTTCAAGTATCTCTTCAATTCATCTATTTCATTCTTCAATTTTTCTAATTCTTCTTCTTTTGAATTCTTCTCTCCTTCAACATTAGGAATCTTTTCGTCTTTCAACTCTTTTATTTCATTTAATAGTTTCACTATATTGTTGTAATCACTTTCTTTTACATCTGAGTTTTCTTTTAAATTACTCAATAATTTTAATGGATTCTTATCTAATTCATTCTTTTCATCTAATAAACCATCTTTCTCTTTATTCAGATCATTCAATTCATCTTCTAATTTCTTCAATTCATCTTCTACATCTTTCAAATCTTTCAATTTATCATCTTCGATCTTTCGTAAGATTGATTCCACTTCTTTCGCATTTTGATCTTGTAATGCTTTAAATAGATCAGGATTGTTATCTAATAACTCTTTATCTACATCACTTACCAAATCACTGTTCAAGTATCTCTTCAATTCATCTATTTCATTCTTCAATTTTTCTAATTCTTCTTCTTTTGAATTCTTCTCTCCTTCAACATTAGGAATCTTTTCGTCTTTCAACTCTTTTATTTCATTTAATAGTTTCACTATATTGTTGTAATCACTTTCTTTTACATCTGAGTTTTCTTTTAAATTACTCAATAATTTTAATGGATTCTTATCTAATTCATTCTTTTCATCTAATAAACCATCTTTCTCTTTATTCAGATCATTCAATTCATCTTCTAATTTCTTCAATTCATCTTCTACATCTTTCAAATCTTTCAATTTATCATCTTCGATCTTTCGTAAGATTGATTCCACTTCTTTCGCATTTTGATCTTGTAATGCTTTAAATAGATCAGGATTGTTATCTAATAACTCTTTATCTACATCACTTACCAAATCACTGTTCAAGTATCTCTTCAATTCATCTATTTCATTCTTCAATTTTTCTAATTCTTCTTCTTTTGAATTCTTCTCTCCTTCAACATTAGGAATCTTTTCGTCTTTCAACTCTTTTATTTCATTTAATAGTTTCACTATATTGTTGTAATCACTTTCTTTTACATCTGAGTTTTCTTTTAAATTACTCAATAATTTTAATGGATTCTTATCTAATTCATTCTTTTCATCTAATAAACCATCTTTCTCTTTATTCAGATCATTCAATTCATCTTCTAATTTCTTCAATTCATCTTCTACATCTTTCAAATCTTTCAATTTATCATCTTCGATCTTTCGTAAGATTGATTCCACTTCTTTCGCATTTTGATCTTGTAATGCTTTAAATAGATCAGGATTGTTATCTAATAACTCTTTATCTACATCACTTACCAAATCACTGTTCAAGTATCTCTTCAATTCATCTATTTCATTCTTCAATTTTCTAATTCTTCTTCTTTTGAATTCTTCTCTCCTTCAACATTAGGAATCTTTTCGTCTTTCAACTCTTTTATTTCATTTAATAGTTTCACTATATTGTTGTAATCACTTTCTTTTACATCTGAGTTTTCTTTTAAATTACTCAATAATTTTAATGGATTCTTATCTAATTCATTCTTTTCATCTAATAAACCATCTTTCTCTTTATTCAGATCATTCAATTCATCTTCTAATTTCTTCAATTCATCTTCTACATCTTTCAAATCTTTCAATTTATCATCTTCGATCTTTCGTAAGATTGATTCCACTTCTTTCGCATTTTGATCTTGTAATGCTTTAAATAGATCAGGATTGTTATCTAATAACTCTTTATCTACATCACTTACCAAATCACTGTTCAAGTATCTCTTCAATTCATCTATTTCATTCTTCAATTTTTCTAATTCTTCTTCTTTTGAATTCTTCTCTTCTTCAACATTAGGAATCTTTTCGTCTTTCAACTCTTTTATTTCATTTAATAGTTTCACTATATTGTTGTAATCACTTTCTTTTACATCTGAGTTTTCTTTTAAATTACTCAATAATTTTAATGGATTCTTATCTAATTCATTCTTTTCATCTAATAAACCATCTTTCTCTTTATTCAGATCATTCAATTCATCTTCTAATTTCTTCAATTCATCTTCTACATCTTTCAAATCTTTCAATTTATCATCTTCGATCTTTCGTAAGATTGATTCCACTTCTTTCGCATTTTGATCTTGTAATGCTTTAAATAGATCAGGATTGTTATCTAATAACTCTTTATCTACATCACTTACCAAATCACTGTTCAAGTATCTCTTCAATTCATCTATTTCATTCTTCAATTTTTCTAATTCTTCTTCTTTTGAATTCTTCTCTCCTTCAACATTAGGAATCTTTTCGTCTTTCAACTCTTTTATTTCATTTAATAGTTTCACTATATTGTTGTAATCACTTTCTTTTACATCTGAGTTTTCTTTTAAATTACTCAATAATTTTAATGGATTCTTATCTAATTCATTCTTTTCATCTAATAAACCATCTTTCTCTTTATTCAGATCATTCAATTCATCTTCTAATTTCTTCAATTCATCTTCTACATCTTTCAAATCTTTCAATTTATCATCTTCGATCTTTCGTAAGATTGATTCCACTTCTTTCGCATTTTGATCTTGTAATGCTTTAAATAGATCAGGATTGTTATCTAATAACTCTTTATCTACATCACTTACCAAATCACTGTTCAAGTATCTCTTCAATTCATCTATTTCATTCTTCAATTTTTCTAATTCTTCTTCTTTTGAATTCTTCTCTCCTTCAACATTAGGAATCTTTTCGTCTTTCAACTCTTTTATTTCATTTAATAGTTTCACTATATTGTTGTAATCACTTTCTTTTACATCTGAGTTTTCTTTTAAATTACTCAATAATTTTAATGGATTCTTATCTAATTCATTCTTTTCATCTAATAAACCATCTTTCTCTTTATTCAGATCATTCAATTCATCTTCTAATTTCTTCAATTCATCTTCTACATCTTTCAAATCTTTCAATTTATCATCTTCGATCTTTCGTAAGATTGATTCCACTTCTTTCGCATTTTGATCTTGTAATGCTTTAAATAGATCAGGATTGTTATCTAATAACTCTTTATCTACATCACTTACCAAATCACTGTTCAAGTATCTCTTCAATTCATCTATTTCATTCTTCAATTTTTCTAATTCTTCTTCTTTTGAATTCTTCTCTCCTTCAACATTAGGAATCTTTTCGTCTTTCAACTCTTTTATTTCATTTAATAGTTTCACTATATTGTTGTAATCACTTTCTTTTACATCTGAGTTTTCTTTTAAATTACTCAATAATTTTAATGGATTCTTATCTAATTCATTCTTTTCATCTAATAAACCATCTTTCTCTTTATTCAGATCATTCAATTCATCTTCTAATTTCTTCAATTCATCTTCTACATCTTTCAAATCTTTCAATTTATCATCTTCGATCTTTCGTAAGATTGATTCCACTTCTTTCGCATTTTGATCTTGTAATGCTTTAAATAGATCAGGATTGTTATCTAATAACTCTTTATCTACATCACTTACCAAATCACTGTTCAAGTATCTCTTCAATTCATCTATTTCATTCTTCAATTTTTCTAATTCTTCTTCTTTTGAATTCTTCTCTCCTTCAACATTAGGAATCTTTTCGTCTTTCAACTCTTTTATTTCATTTAATAGTTTCACTATATTGTTGTAATCACTTTCTTTTACATCTGAGTTTTCTTTTAAATTACTCAATAATTTTAATGGATTCTTATCTAATTCATTCTTTTCATCTAATAAACCATCTTTCTCTTTATTCAGATCATTCAATTCACCTTCTAATTTCTTCAATTCATCTTCTACATCTTTCAAATCTTTCAATTTATCATCTTCGATCTTTCGTAAGATTGATTCCACTTCTTTCGCATTTTGATCTTGTAATGCTTTAAATAGATCAGGATTGTTATCAAGTGTTTCTTTTAGTTCAACATGTTGTAATGATTGATTTACATATTCTTTTAGTTGATTTATTTCATCATCTAATTCTTTCTTGTTTCTATTATATTCTTCTATCTCTGATTGAATACTCTTTGATTTTGTACTTTCGTCACTTAACACTTTCAATAATTTAACTATTTCATCGTATTTTTCTTTGCCAATTGATTGGATCAATTTCAACATTACTTCCTCTTCATTGGATAATTTTATATCCTTTCCTTTCTCCTCCTTATTATCTTGTATCTTTGAATCAAGATCACTTATTATTAACTCTAAAGCTTCACTATTGAACTTTCCTCCCTTTCTTCTTTGTTCTATTACTGACTGTAGTTCTTTCATTTCTTCTAAACTAAATTCACCATCACTATCTCCATCTATTTTACTATCAATATCGTCAATTATTTTACATATTTCATTACTATCCCTGTTATCATATTCACCTGTAACTAATTCCCCTTTGTAGTGTAGTATTGCATAACTAACTCTCATATAATCTCTTAATATTTCATAATAACTATGCAATGAATCATATGTATCATCTTCTTTGTCTTTTATTTGTCGTTTTAAGTCATATATTATCTCTTCTTGTGCTTGTTGCATCCTTTCTACTTGTTTTTTGAACTGTTCATTCTCTTCGTGTAATGGACCAACTAGTCGTTTTATATCTTCATAAATTGTATCATTTCTATCATTTAGCTCTGAATGAAATCTCTTTACTCTTTCGAATAACGAATCATCGAGACTGCTACTGGATGGTTTAGAAACTAATTCTATTGAATTGCTATTAATATCAATTCTATTCATATCTTCTAATTTCATCAGATTTCTTTTAAATAACGGAGATTCTTCTAACATTGAAGGATCTGACACAAATGAATCACGATTTGATTGAGATATAGGAGATTGAGAACCACTCTTTATTCTCTTTTTGGTATTTCTGTTTTTCATTCTTTTCATAAACTCTTCAAAGTCTGGAAAATTACCATCTTCATCCTGCATCTCATGCAAATCATTCATTATTTCGTCAGGTGATGAGGGTAATGAAGCTTCTGAATCACTTGAGGAATCTGAAGGTGATAAGTCTGACAGTGGCTTTTGTTCTAATAATTCCATCCTTCTCTCATATACTGCAATTGTACTTTTATATTCATCTCGCAGTTGTTGTAATAAGTTCTTAAGATCTTCAACATCTATAGAATTATTTAAAAAATGATAAAGATTATTCAATCTTCTTAAGGAATTAATTGAAATCATCTCACCAATATTTAAAATATAAAAAGCTTGAATAAAACAAGCCTAATTTTTGAATTTTTTCTTTTTATCAATAACACCAGTAAATATTTGAAATATAAAAAGCATCAAACAAGTTTATTTATACTCAGCTATATTATAGCATAATTTCATTTATGATTACGTAGTGTATGTAATTTCTCTTATTTTATTCTTTTTATTTATGTCAGAACATATCCATGAGCCTATTAAGTAATATTATTAACATATAACATTACAACATTTCACTATCAACATATTTAAATAAAAATGCAACATTCACTGCAAACACAATTTATTCTATAAATACTTATTCAGAACACTATTTTAAACAACTTAATTAACTCCACCTCTTGTCCCTATTGTTATTGTAATAATAGTCGTTTCTTTTAGTGTTTTTTAATTATTTTCAGTTTATCAGAGCTACCAAGTTGTTATGGGTTGTAACTATTCCAGGTATTTTTATTTGTTTATATATAATGCTGTTAGGGTGGAATCCTATAATAGAACGAAGGTTGGACTAGATCACTTCGAAATGCATAAACTGATAGGAAAGGGGGGTTTTGGAAAAGTTAACGCTGTGAAAAAAATATCTGAACCTTATAAAGGTAAATGGTACGCTATGAAGACAATGAGTAAGAAGATGGTAGTGCTATCGAAAGACGGTGATGCAACTAGGTTGGGTCTTATAGCTGAACGTAATATTTTATCTTTAATATGTCATCCTTTTATTTGTAACTTACATTGTATATATATTACTCATATTATATATATTGATATTATAAATAGATGCATTTCAAGATAAGGAAAATTTGTATTTAGTGATGGATTTAGCATTAGGAGGAGATATGCGATATCAGCTTCAACGTAGTCCAAAAGGTTTCTCAGAAAATAGAACTCAGTTTTACATAGCACAAGTCATTCTAGCATTAGATTATTTACATCAAAAGAACATCATCCATCGAGACATAAAACCTGAGAATCTATTAATGGATAGTGAAGGATATATCAAGCTCAGTGATTTTGGCTTGTCACGTCGATTGAGTAGTGGTATATGTAATGAAATAGCTGGTACTCCATCCTATATGGCTCCAGAGATATTCCAAAATCCTGATCATTATCACACTTATTCATCAGATTGGTGGAGTTTAGGGATATTAATGTACGAGTTCCTAACAGGAAGAAGACCATTTCATGCAGAAACAATACCAGTATTAAAACCAGAAACAGATCAAAAATATTATTATTTAATGAAACATCCAGAAGAAAGTAAACTCAAACTAGATACAATGTCAACAGATTGTTTGATGTTTTGTCAAGAATTATTAATAGTTAATCCACAATTCAGATTAGGTAAAAACGGTATTGATGAAATCAAAAGACATCGATGGTTTAATAATTTTGATTGGAATTCATTAATTGAACGAAGGTATTTACATGTTCCCTTCAGGCCAAAAACAGAGAAGGCAAATTGTGATAATTATTTGGAAATATATGATCAAACACAGGTACATGATGGTAGTGAAAACGATGGTGTATTAATTAATCAAGATCTTTTTAAAGGATATGATTATAATACAACAGTGAACTTCTATGAAATGAGAAATCAATACACAGTAGCTCCTAATGTAGTTGGTCCAGGATCTGTTACTTCCTCATCTAATTCAAGTAAATGGAATACTAATAATGAGAGTAATAGAGTAATGTCTAGAACACACTCTTTAGTTAATCATCAGATGTCTAATAATAATAATAAATCGAAAGTGAAATCACATTCTATTAAAACTAAATCTACAATATCCTATAGCAATGTTCCTTCGAATCTATCTGTTAGATTCACTAGTGTTTCAAGACACCAGTAAATTTGTATTTAATCCCTTATACATATACTTTTTTCAAATCCATTATATTAACTTTCAATTCAATTCTTTAATATTCCTATGTATACAAATGTGTATATATAAATATACATATAATAATATAAATATAAATTCATACCTTATTTTCTTCTTTTTTAATTGGATTGGGTTTATGAAAATATTGAATTAGGTTTATCTGAATAACAAGCATAAATATCAAGCTTTTTTTAAATTTTGAAATGTCAATTTCACGCTCACAGAATATTAATAACTTACTAAGACAGTTAATCAGTGTACACGTTCATGAAGAAGATCAACAGAACAAAGTTTCAAGAATATGTGCTAGAATTCTTGGAAATCAGTCATCTTCTATCTTAGCAGGTATAAAATATAAAATTATAGTTTTAGATAATGTTGATAGAATAACCAAATATATTGTAATGAGATTACAATCACCTGAACTAAATTGTGATGGTAGAGCAATAAATCATTTTCTTGAACTTGTCAACAAACTGAAGATGCTTAATAATGTGAAAAATAAGGAATCAATTTTGAAATTGTTATATCTATTAAGTGGAACAGCAAAATCAGCCAATAATTACTCAGTTCCAATCATTATAGAAAGTCCAAACCCATTACCACCATCTTCGTCATTCTCTGTATATATATTAATAATGCATTCCTTATTATACTGAATTTTAGAAAAATGAATTTTCAACCCAAGTTCAGCTCAAAGAAAGTAATTGTATTTATTTCATCATTTATATAATGTACGCATAGCAATTCCATCATTTGCAAAGCAAGGATTTGGAAATAATTCTATTTCTTTATCATCCTATACATTATCAAATAACTATACATTTGAGATATCTGAACAGTTATTATTAAGAGATTTATTATACATATTTCAAGGAATTGATGGTGAATATATCAGATTTAAGTATTGATATATATATATATATATTGATAATTAGTAAGATAAAAGACTGTTATGAAATAACATCAGCAATACCGACAAGTATCAAAATAATGGTAGAAAAACTCGCAGATATGGGATGGATTTATAATAAAATAAAATCATTATTAAATGAATCTAAATCAAACACATCATTAGGAACAATAAACAATGCATTCTGTAGAATCATTGATGACGAATTAAATGAATATTATAGATTAATAGCTATATTGGAAGCTCAAGTGAATTATGATTTATTATCATTAACTAATCCATCAATATCCAATATAAATAATAAAACAATACAAGGAATATCATCTTCAACAATAACGCAACAACAACAACAACAACAACAACAAGATGTAACCAATAAACTAACATTAAGAAAACTGTATATTATATATATAATTGTTATTATAAATAGAATGTTATGGTGTAATGAACCATTAGAAAAATTAAAGTTTATATGTGAAATATTGGATTCAGTTCATTTATTAAAAGGTGGTGCATTGATTAATTCAATATACTATTACTCACAACATGGTGATCATATAATAACATTATTAACTCATAAAATATTATCACAATTATGCTTACCATTATATGATATGATTCAATCATGGATTATTAGTGGTGAATTGATAGATAATTATCAAGAATTCTTTATATATAAGAGTATATTTTTATCATAACATATATATATATAGATAATAATGAAGAGGAAATAATAGATCCTTGGAAATCAAAATATTTAATAAATGATACACTCAAACCTTTATTCTTTACAAGACAAATCACTTCTGATATATTATTAGTAGGAAAAAGCATTAATTTCTTAAGAGAAAATTGTGAAAATCATGATGTATATATTATTATTATTATTATATGTAGTGGGTAATGGATGATGATTATCTTAATGAATTATACAAATTTCAATTTAATTATGACAATATTAATGAATTCCATGATTTAGTAAGAACATCTCTTGCTAAAGTAAGTGAGCATTTAGTCACAATGGTTAAAGATGAATTCAATTTATTAGACCATTTACAAGCATTGAAAAGCTATTTATTACTTGGACAAGGTGATTTTATTGAGATATTAATAGAGAAATTATCATCAGAATTATCAAAAGAGAGAAGACAAATCTATTTACACAATCTCTCAAGTATATTAGAATCATCAATTAGAAGCTCCAATGCACAATATACAAAGAGAGAAATAACTAACCGATTACAAGTTAAACTGTTAGATAAAGGAACTTCTGGTTGGGAAATATTCACTTTAGATTATGAAATACCTAAAACACTATCTGCTATAATATCACCATTATCAATGAGGAATTATTTATTTATATTTCATTTCTTGTTTAATATTACACATTGTGAATGTTTATTGAATGAATTGTGGAGTCAGTTGGGTATTATCTCTAAAGAATTGAAATATGCAGATGAAGAACCACTATTAAGTTATTACATAAGTCAATGTTTTATAGAAAGAAGTGAAATGTATTCTGTACTGAAGAATATTTTGGATTATATAATGGTTGAAGTAGTTGAAAGAGCATGGGAAGAACTTAAAAATACTGTTAAAAATGGTAAAGATATGGATGAATTAGTGAAATCTCATCACAACTTTATTAAGTTTATAAAAGAGAATGGTTTTATGAATGATAAAAATAGTGAAATATTTAATAATATTATTTTACTATTAGACGTAATTGTTCAATTCTGCACTACTCAAGAGACTAATTTGATGAATATTTATGATAGAAATAATAAGAAGAGAAGTTATAATGAAGAGAATGAAAGAAGAGCACAAGAAGGTTTAGGCTGGGCTGCTGATTCTGCTTCACTATACAATTTCGAAACTGAAATACAAAACTTTACTGCCAAAGGATTGAATCAATTGTATCAAAGTCAAAATGATTTTAGAAATACTTTTCTTACTTTAAGAAAACTTTTACAAGATACAAACAATTATAATACACTTCTATTCAGAATGGATTATAATGAGTTTTATTCTAATCAATTATAGACTATTTTATATATTGAAATGTTTTTTGTATTGTGTTGATTTTTTAAAATTATCCAAAACAAAAAATAATAATGAATTAGTTATTAATTATATAAAATCACATATTAATAATAAAATAGAAAAGTAAATTTTATACTATATCACAATACTAGTTAAGATTAACAATAGAGGTAGAACTAGTAGAATATATCTAATTATTCAATTGATGAATATCCACCACTATTTCCACTACTTCCTTCATCATCATTATCATCTTCTTCATCATCTAAGTAACCATAATCTGAATCATAATTTTCTATTTCATCCTCTTCACTCTTATTAATACCAAGAGTAGGAAATGCAGTATTTATTCTATTAATTGTTTCATTCTCATTTTCTACAACATTAGCACTCATTGTAATAACTTCTAATTGATTAAGAATAGATTTATGGTGTATAAAACTATCTATACCAACATCAGTTATTCTATTTTCTATTTCATTATAAAAATCAGTAAAATACTATCAACACATAACCTCAATAAATGAGGAATATTTATAAAATTCTCACATAAAGTAATAAAGCCAAAATCACTCACTTCATTATCTATTTAGATTATATATGTAAATATGTATATGTATACCACTTAAATTAAGATATGTAAGACAAGATATTTTCTTCAAACTTTGGCATAGTAATGTAACTCCATCATCACCAACGCTGTTTGTATTTAAATCAAGTTCAACTAACTTTGGTATATATCTAAAGCTAGATATAAGTACTTTCAATCCATCGATTCTTATATGGTTAAATGCTAGTATTAAGAAGCACAAATTGTTCAAATACTCTAATGCATTTGCTAAATACATTGTTCCATCATCTGTAATTCCATTATCTATACATAATAATAAAAATGACTATTATATATATATATATAATACTTGTTAAATCCAGATATGTTATATAAGACATTGAAGAGAATTTCATACTTAAATATTCAACACCTATATCACATATTCTGACTATTAATTGTATTATATTTAATATCAATCAATATACAATTTATAAGATATATTTTGTCTATTTCAGCTGTATAATCTGACGATATTTCCTCATCTATCATCTTCTCTATATTACATTTTATAATTATATCTCATTTGTATATTATATATACTTAATAATGGATCAAATATCATAGAGTCATTAAAGTAATAATCATTATCTTTAAATAACTTCACCATCCTATCCACCTTTTGCCAATCTTCATAATAATCACTACGCTTAATCATTTTTTCTTCTAGTAATTCTTTACTAAAATCGTATTCTCTCCATCTGTTATCCACTATAAATAAATCACAAAAGTTTTCCTCCTTAATACTGAGTATCTCGCACAACCTTTTATTCATAAAATCTTTTGACAATGGTGGTGTTCTTTTAGGATGACTTTTTATAAATATATAATTATCTGCCATTCTTACAATCTCAAAGTACTCCAAATAAATAGCAGAAAAATAACTAAGTAAATCACAGCATTCATGAAAATAACACTTCATTTTGGCAATTTTTAGACTATTACTACATATTCCAAAATCATTTGAATCTTTGAATGGTATCACTGTAATTGGTGTTTGTTTAGCAAGCATTTTGTTACAAACCACTATCTCAATCTAAATGCACAACGGAATTGCCAAAATTTTTAAAAAGCTTGTTAATGGATTTGATAAAATATTCTCAAAAACAAACCCCCAAAATGATTTATTAGGAAAAAACAATATTAACTAATTATTCTTCTCATTAACATCTGTATTTTGCAATAATGCATCCCATTGAGCTAGTAATTCGGAAGATCCGTCAGGTAATTGATTTTCAGAAGTAATCAACTCATCACTTCCATCATTGTCTTCATCTGGATGTAATTCTTGACATTCTGATATTATTCCAAACATGTCTGCCAGTTTATTAATTAAGGATAATTATAAGTATATCAATCATAAAAATGATATATTTTGAATCATCATCAGGTACTAATATCATTTCGTTTTGTTCTTCACCTTCTGATAACTATATTAGGTTAATTTAGAAGAATAAAGTAATACATGACAATACAGACAGGGTTTATCATTTACATTTGTGTCTTTACAAACTGCATGAAGTGCAATTGTAGGATAATCTATAATATAACCTGAACATGTTTCGCCTGTTGGCATAACCCAATACACAAATCTATTAATATTACAAATTTGTTTTAAATAATAAACTGATTTTATACTCTGTTGTTATAATAAGTGTTCTATTACCTCCCATTTCTTGGTTTTTATATTTCATCGCTACATTATTCACAATCAATTTTATTTCTTCATCTGATGCACATTGAATATGGCCTTCAATATATTGACCTGTATAAACTGATAAAACCATGATTTAATTAATTTATGAAACGAATCAATTTTTATTAATTGCTTTTATTCATCAAATAACAACACATATTAAAAATTAACCATTAGTTTTACTAAAATAGTTATATACTTAACACATCTTGAGGTTGTAAGAGTATATATGGTTGATGTAATCCCCAATTTGTTGACTCAGGGTCACAAGGTACTTGGAAGTAGAATAATGACTTATCATATTTATAATTAATAGTACCATAGTCTTTATATATTGGAATTATCACATACTCAGGATCAGTATTGTCTTCACTAGCTTCTACTTTAAACATATGATTATGTGACTGTTCACCAAATACTGGTGTAAATAACAAAGTCGGGAAGGATTGATTATTATCAAAATCAGCAGATGTAGTTGACATATTGTTAATCTTAGGCTGCTTAATAGCCTTAATATCATAATCATAATAACAATTATAGAGCGTCAATGATTTCACATAAAAACCATTCTGTAATGAAACAGGTAAATAATTTGGATCTAAATCATAATCAATATTGAGTGGTGTAATTTTAAATGTTACATTGGAGAATGATGTTTGTAATTTATTCGCATAAATATGTCTCATTGCTTCAATCACACCAATTGGCCATCTAATTAGGTTGAAATCAAATGTAATTGAATGTTTGCCAATTATACTACTAACATATTGTATTGTTGTTGTTAAATAATGAACATATTCTGATGCTTTCTTTGAATTATATTCCCATAAATTATACCAATCTTTTGGAGTGATATTTCTCTCAATTGCATCATTCATTACATGTAAAAATGAAGTAATTATTCTATTATCTTGATTGGAGATATATTTAATAACATCATTCATTATAAACTTCTGTATATAATATAAATCATGTATTGATAGTTGTAATAATTCAATTAATGGGAATTGATATGTCTCAATATGTGAATTGTACATTTCCTTTAATAAAATTGGTGTAATTGAATAATTTGAGTGTTTATTCATACCATCAGATGCATGTGAACCAAAACTAGATAATCTTCTCATTGGTGGAGCTAATATAGTTCGAGTCAAATCTAATAATACTTGAGATGGTGTATTTACTGATAGATTACTGGAACTTGGGTATATACCTAATAATGAATCAGTTACTTGTGTTGGTAAGTTTTGTATGTAATTTATATATTGAGAAAGATCCTTAATACCACTTGGAGGAAACATATAAACAGTATAATCACTGGAAGATTGTAATAAACACTTTTCTAATGAAATACTTCGACTATATAACTCATGAACAATTGATTGAACTGTGCAACCATTGATAATCTCATGTGTTGATGAATAGATGATTGTACAAACTAAGTTATAGATTGTATAGAAGAATGTCTCAGTGTCTGACTTATAGTATTTAATTAACTTCATATACACTTGTATTAATATATACCAATCATTTAATATCACTGGTTCACCAATATAGTAATTCTCATTGAATCTCAATTGACGTAATAATAACATTGAATGAAATACTGATAGTGAATAAAATAATCTCTTTTGTATAGCATCTTTTGAGAATAAATATAATTTCATATTCTTTATCACAGTCTTATTGAATAGATAAGTTAAATATGACTTCAATTGTCTTGGTATTTCTATATTAATTTGATGAACATTTCGTAAAAATGTATATGGGAATGTAATCTTAGAAGATGTAACAATAAATAATCTATAACCTCTATTAGTAGCTCTTTTTCTACTCGATTTACTGCCAGTTAATGATAGTTTATTTATATCATCAATAAATGTATTACAATCCAATAAAACTAACCATTTTCCTTGCTCTCTTGCATTTTCAATATCTCTATTAACACTCTCAATATCTGCAGGTGATTTAGCAATTAATTCTTTATTATTAGATACTGCTAATTCATTTAACATATCCAATGGATAATTAGACTGCGATGAATATTTCAATAAGATAGGAGTGAATAAATCAATAGATACTAACTTCCTATCAATCTTTACTTCATGATATAAGGAAACTGGTTTATCTAAGATTGCACCAATGAAATAACATACTTCTTCTTGATATATTTGTGGTTTTATAATTCTCCATAATAGGAACTTATAGAATGGTGGTAATTTTATATATGGTTCTGGAAAATCTAAATCTAAATTAGGATTCAAATTATTAAATATTTTTATCCAAATATCTCTATGGTTTTGTATATCTTCACATAGATTATTAAACTCAGGAATATTCACTGATGCTGATTGTATTGTATTGTATTGTATTTGACTAATAAATACAGTAGGTAGTATTTCATATTGGTAATTTGACTCATAGGATTGAACAATATAATTTTGTGCTACTAGTGGATAATCATCTAGATATCTGTATAATATTAAACATAAATTCAAACCACAGGTTAATCGAATATCCATAGATGTTGTTTCAGCTAAATAATCATATATTTTGTAGGTAAAATCTAATAGAACATCATATATGTTATTATCTGTAATATATTTGAATTTTGGTTCACTTAATGTTTTATAGAATAAATGTATGAATATATCAAAGTTAAAAGTACACCAAGGATCTTTAGGTGTAATATCTACTAATGTCTGATATATAACGGCTATATTTTCAATAATAGGAATTAAGCTCTCAAACTGTTGTACAAAGTTTTGGTATTGATGTAAAACATTTTCATATTCACTCTTCTTCTGAAGATATTTATCTTTTACTTGACTTAATTCTTCTATAGATGCAGCTTCAGCTAAAAAGTCATTATTCAAACATGAAAAACTTTTATACATATTATTCTCAGCTACTGTAAAATCAATATATTTCTGTTTAATATCTTGTAAGAATTGTTGTTGTTTTTCTTTATCTTTTTGACTTCTATAGCTCAATACCAATGACATTACTGGCTCAGTGAATAAACTATGTGTAGCAGATAAATTCACTATTTGAACTTTATTTCTTAAAAACTTTGGCATTGTAAATGTGTTAGTATCAGTGTAAAAGTATAACATAGTATCAGGATGAATATCCACAATCGTATTCTCTATTTTCAATTGTATTTTGTCTCGTGTAAACAATGCATGATATAACAACGGTTCAAATATTGATTTATTCTGTTCAGTAACACTACCAATCACTAATACAGCACCTCTTCTTATAGACTCAATAACAGTATCAGCTAAGGCTTTATCACTTCCATTTAACATTATTATTTCTCTACCAACATGAGCTGCTTGAATCCATCTTATACCAATACCTAAAGGATCAATAAAGTAACACCATTGACTACAAGTACCTTGAATCATCATACTTTCAGTAATATATTCACTACTTGGTATTCCTTCAATATTCCATTGATAGACTTGAGTATTAATATCAAAGAAATCAATTAATGAGAGATTTGGCGTATATTCCAAGTCATATTTCTCACAGATTAAACACCATTCATCATATATTTTACTTCGCTCCATTTCAGTCATACATCCCATAAACTCCACTCTACAACATGATAGTAATAAATTAGTCTCTATGTTAGCTATATCGATTGATAGATTCTGTTGTTTTGCTTCAAATGTTGGCATTTCCCCTAACAATGTGTCTTGGAAGGCTTTTATATTCTTCAACTCCTCTGCTAATTCATCATCTTGATCTTTTACTTTATTAAATTCTTCTCTTTTAGTTTGAGTTGATTTTGATATTTCTTCATAGATCTTCTTTGAACTTACATATTTTTTATGATTCTTCATAAACTTATCTTGAAATTCCTCTAACTCTTTCTTACATTTATCAATCACATCTCTTTCCTCATTATGTCTCCACCACTCTTTACATGCATCAACTACTACCAACATCCAATCTCTAATACACTGTATTGGATAAGGTAAAAAATCACGATCTTCTTTACTATACACATCTTGAGTGATATATTCTTTATCTAAATACTCTAAAACTGGTTTAGGAATATTACCAACATCAAATTTATCTATTCTTAATAATATCTCATAATTATCTAATAAATCTTTCACCATTTCCCATTTCATTGTATCATCCCATTTCTCATATGTTTGTTGATTCATTATCATTATTACACTATATAATATACTACTAATACCAGCTGGAACATTAAATAAATTACGTATAAAATCTAAATCTACTTTTGATATTTTTTGACATTTTTCATTACACTGTTTTACTTTATCCATAAAAGGACCCATTGATTTTGTATAAATCGCTTCAACTTTGGCATATTCTTCTTCTCTTTCAGCTTTTAATTTGATTAACTCATTTTCAATCTTTTCATATTTCTTAAATGATTCTTCTGCTGAATTGTAAACATCTTGTGTTGATTTGAACTTTTCATACATTTCTAAATACACTTTATGTATTGGCTCATATTTGGCTTTACAATCAGCTAACCTTTGTTTGATTTGTGACAAACTATCAACTACCAATAATAATCCTTCCATTTTAGCTTCTCTTTCAGGTTTCATTATATCTAAATATGTTGTATATCTTTCTAATAAAGAAACGAAATTACTAATAGTTGGAATTGGATATAACACATTCAATGTTGGGAAATTATCACAAACTTCTAAGAATATTGTTGAAACAACATTACAAAGACTTTCTATATAATAACTATCAACAGATGTTCTTAAGAAATATTGATATGCAATTTGACATAAATCATTATATTCATATGGTTTAACTAAATATAAGGATGTATATTTCATTATAAACGGAGCAGTTTGTATAATTTGATAGAAATCAGTTGTAGTTGGTACAGATAATACAATTCTTAGATTCTTTCTAGCCATTTGATATAATTCATGTACAATTTCTAAACTGTTCATTCCTGGTGGTAAACTACCTCTTACCTTCTGGTATAATGCACATAATGTTGCTAAACATTCATTAGACAACATCCAATGAGGTAAATGACCACTTAATAATTCTAATATGTCTGATAATCTACCTGAGTTATCACTGATTATACTATAATCAATACTTAATACTAATGGTATGGTTGAATGTGTAACTGTTTCTAATAATGTCATTAATCTTACTCTCCATAATGCATTAGTTTCAGTTGGTTGGAATATCATAATATCATAATTCAAATAACTTCCAGCACAATATACTGGCAATAGTGATACTTCATCGTTATTATAAACATATACCAAATTATAAGGTGATATTTGTAGTGAGTTAATACAGAATATAATAGATTCAACAGTACTATAGAATAATGGGAATGCTAATGGTTTGGCTGTTTTATTTTGATATTTCTCTAAAGCTTTTTGAAAATCATCAATTAATTCATTGTAATCTTCATGTCTTTTTACTTTAATATCATCATGTTCACTAGAGGTTAAATAATACAAATTCAATAAATTATTCGTTTCATCGATTTCATCATTATCATTGACAGTTGATAAATCGAAATAGTTAGTATGAAATACTGTAGTTAAAGTATCTTCTATTTTAGATAATAAATAATCCAGTGCATAATGGGATGTTAGTTTATTATAAGTACATTGTAATAGATTAAATACCCACACTCTCAATAATTCATCACAATCATATAATTGATCTTGTTTAAATAAATATAGCAATTGAAAGAATGATGTTGTATCTCTTAACGACATTATTATTGGATCACAAGATTTACAACTAGCTGTAAATGATTTTAATGACTCAAATATCTTGAAGGTAGCTGATGCAAATAACCTTCCCATTTGTGATACTTCTAATGGAGTATCTTCTTCGTCAAAGAATGGAGATAATATTGTTTCATATATCTTTACTACTTCTGGTCTTGATAAATTATCCAAATATACTTGAGGTGTTGTAACTCCTAGTAAATTATCACATACATTATTATCAACACTACAAGTAAATATCATCTTTAAATCTCTGATTGTCTGTCTCTTTAATGTATCATCTCTTACCCATCCTTTATGATCTAATAACTCTCTTAATAAACCAACTGTTGATTCTCTTTTAGAGATTGCTGTTTCTAAACAATGTAAATCTTCAATATATATTAATCTCTTATTCTTTGATGATAATACTATTCCAGTATCATAATCTTCTTTATCTACAAATAGTCTTTGGAATATACTCCACAAATCATCACTCACCATCATTGAATGTAAACTCATACTTGAATAATTCACTTGGTCATTCTTATGATGATGTAAATAATACTTCAATGCCATTGATTTACCATTACTCTTTGGTGTAATAAATGTTAAACCATTGTGTTTTTGTAATTGATAAAACATTGTAATATGATGATCCACCATTGCTAATACTCGATTCGGTACAATAATCTGATGATGGACTGGATCTAATTCATACATTGGCATACTATTCACTATTTCATCCCAAGTAACCCATAAACCAACTGGCTTTCTTCTTCCTTTCCAATAGAAATAGGGGAAGTAAATATAATTAAATAGATTACTATTCTCTGGATAAGGTAACATCGCTATTCTATCTTTATACCTTCCATCACCTTGTAATGTGTAAGATGTATATGCTTTATTTGGATCTGTCAAGAATAAATAAAAGAAATGTGAAAAAATAGAGAAATTTTCTGTATCTAATAGTGTTCGAACTGCTAACGTTAAACAGTAAATAGCAATTGATTCCATATCACACAATGAATAATCAACTAATGGCGTAGTATTTGTTTCAACATCTTCACTGGTTGAATATGGATTATTATGTCTGAAATAATATGATAAATGACTTTCATAATATGTCAAAAAGTTATAAACTAATACAACTTCACTTTGACTAGATACTGAAAGTGTAATAGATGATTGTAAAAATGATAATGTTGGATTAACTAACCACTCTATTATCTTACGAATATACAACGATTGTTCTAATGTTAATGAGAATAATTCAGTCATTCCTGCACTTGATTTTGGTCTTCCTGATAATAACAATGTATTATTCATTTCATTATCATTTGGATTTTCATTTGGATTAAATGGTAAAACTGAATATTCAGGATGTATTTCATTATCATGTCTGATAAAGAAACTTTCAATTAAATTATACACTTTTGGTTGAGTTTCTGCATCTGTATGTATAATTGCACATTCATTAAACACAGCTGGACTTGCATAACATAATGTTCTTGTTTCTAATACAATATTCCATTCTTTCACTATCGATTCCTCTGCATCTTTATTGTAGATTATATTTGGTATTGAATCTAACCACCATTTATCGATTGTACCATCTAAACAGATTATCTGTTTATTATAAGTATTGGATTGTTGTAGAAACTTCTTTATTCCATGTAATACACCTGGTTGATCTCCTGTTCCAAACCATTGTAATGGAGACATTGTACAAGGATTAATATTACGATAATTCAACTGTTTTCCACGAAACTGTGATTCTCTCTTTAAACTTCTTAATAATATTCTTCTATATGTTGTTTTACCAGCACCTGGATGACCTGAGATGATTATCTTATTGAATGATTTGATAGATTGACTTAATGACAAACATGTTTGAATGAATTTAGCTGATGCATAAATACCATTTTCTTTAGAGACTAATTCAATATGCTGTTTCATTGCATCATCAGTATGAATACCTTTAATAATACATTTATTAAACTCCAATCGAATCATATCTAATATTGAATCAGTCAAAGTTGTACCAACAGCAGAGAATATATACTTTGTTAATACATCATATAAACAATCATCATCACTCATAAATGGATTTAAAAAGTGTAAATAACCAGCATTCGATATAACTGTTGTCATTCCTCTTACATTAAACGTATGATTATTTACTGGTGGATAATAATCACTCAAGTGTCTAAAGATAGATGCAATCTTTGTACCTAATTCTTTAGCATTATGAAAACCATAAGAGAAGAATAAACCAGTAGCAATATGGTAGAAATCAGGACAAATAACTGATAATACTCGTGTATGATGTTGTAATGATTCTGGTAATGATAAGAACGGTTGGGAAGATGACATAGTAAATACAATTTGACCGTCATGATTGACTTTAGTTGGAATACCATTTAAATCAATATGTGTTTTCTTTGATTTAATCGTTATGTAAATATTCTGTAATACACATCCTAAGGTTGATAATGATTCACTTGTTAATTTTTCAATATTTCTAAAACATACATAAAATGGACCTGTTGTAGCTAATCCTATTAAACGATATAATTCAGGTATTGTTAAATCTTGACTGCAATGATAACTACTAGTACGATATCCTAATAGATTACTAATATTCTCAAACACTGAATATTTACCAGATACACTATTACCATGAATAATGGTTTTATAATGGTGATAGAATGATAAATATAAAGATTCTTCATATTTCAATATATCAGGTGTAATAACGATTCTGATATAAGATGGTGAATGTTCATATCCATATTTCATATCATGATACATACAACTAATAGCTACTACTTGGTTATTACATATATCATTCTCACTTGTATCTTTAGGACGAATACTAGAAGCTGTATTTAATCGAGATGTTGTTTTATTAGTCTCTGATGTAGCTGGTCTTGTCTCAACTGTTTCACTGGTTGTAGTAGCTGTTAATGGTGTTGAATCACCTGTTGATGGTTGTTGTTGTTGTAGTACTGGTTCACTAGTGGTTTGTGGACTAAGTAATAAATCAGGATTAGATTCATTCAATGTAAATGTTTCTTTTGGAGTTGATTGGCTAGTTGGTGTTGCTATTGATGTTGGTGTATGAGGTGAATCTGTAATAGATCTCATAGATGCAGAAGTATTCACAATAATTCTCTTTTTAGCTGTAGTTTCTGGATCTTTATCAACATCATCAATATTCTTCAAATATGATTTCATTTGTCCAACCCATTCAAACTGATTAGCTTCTAGAATACCTCTTTGTATATACAATTGACATGATAATATCATTGATCTTAAATATGTTAATAATTGATGAACTCTTAATAAGACAAATCTTCCAGGTTGCGAATTAATTATCTCTATTAAACTCTCTACACAATCTCTCAATAATTTACTCACATCATATAACTTGTGCGTTTCAAACGCATCTTCTATTAATTTGGTAACTATTACTCTTGCAGCACATAATATTATTTGACCATTATATTCACTAATTGTTTGTAAAGTACATATTTCAGTTAAAGGAATCTTACAAACAGTATGAATATAATACTTTAATGAATGGTTCAATGAATCTTGTATATTAATCATCATATCTGTTATATTTGTATTCTTTCTAAATGGTAATGTAAAGTTAAACACCTCACCTGAATGGCACTTCATTCCTATTACATGTTTCTCTTCTTCATCTTGTTCAATATCTTCTAAACCATTGAATAATTGATCGACTAATATCTTAATCGCTTTCTTATCAGCTTTTTCTGTTAAATACTTTGATAATTGATCATTGGATAATAAATACAAACGTGGTGCTTTTTCTCTCAAACTATTAATATAATTCTGAAAACTCTTTTCTAATAAATCCAATGATTCTTGTAAATTAGCCGTTTTACTAATCGTTTCAATATCATCCAAAAAATCTTTCCATAATTTGCAATCACCAGCTTGAAGTATAATATAATTATATATTGATTCACATTGAGTATAGTAATTCTGTACTTCTTCAGAAAATGATTTTAAATTACCACTTTGGAATATTCCAGTATATCTCATCCATGAATATTGAGTATTGTAATATTTATGTAATGAACTTTGTCTCAATCTTACTACTCTTGCAAATTTCTTAATATCATTTTCATATAATGTCACATATTTATCTTGTAATAACAAATCACATCTCACTATCTGATCTTCAATTGTTTCTTCAATATATTTGATAATTGGACCAGCTAAATGTGGAATATTGACAATATCATTAGGTGGAGATACTTCATAAGATTCATTATTCCAAAATAATTTCATTTTTTCTAATGAACTTTCTACACGATATTCTCCTCTTGCATCACCAATCAAATCTCTCAATTTCTCAATATATTTATCCAACTCTGTTCTTATTAATGAACTTAAACATAATTCAGGACCATGGTAGAATTTCAATCCAATTATCTTTTGTATTTCCTCCCAATGTCTTTCCTTTATACCAGGTATACCTAATAACAATGCTAATTCACGATGTTTAGTAACAAATGATTCTAAACCTCTACGAACTAATTGTAAATCTTGTACAAGTGTTGGATAATTATTCACTTTAATAATGAATTGTTGTACTTCATCATATAATTGATTAGATAGTTTTATACAATCACTTACATTCCAATCTTTAAATGGTTTATTATACCATATTTCTCTATATTCGAAATAGGTTTGAATGTTTGTCCATATTTGTGCTAATAATGATAATTGAGATCTCATATTACTAACTGCTATGTTATAATTAGATACTTCTTGACCCATTCTATTTTCAAATGAATTCATTTCATTGCATTCAACTTCTAAGGCAGATAATTCTACTTTAATCTCTTCAATTGAATTTTTAATACTTTTAGCTACAGAAATACTAAATCCTGATTTTTGATATAAATCTGTAATCTTCTTTGCAACATCTGATCTTTTCTTTGACAAATTTGATCTTTTACCATCCAAACTCTCACAAATAGACATTCTTGACTTTAACAATGAATCACTACATTTAGTAATTGATTGAACAATATCAAATTGATAATTATACATCTTAGTAAAGACTACTAAGGGTTCTAAATACTTTGGAGTTGGAATATTATCTAATAAATAGACTTGATGTTCAGATATTCCATTTGCACCATAACATTCAAGGTTTATTCTTTGTATTCTTATTCTACAATCATCTAAGTAATTCTTTGCTATTATATATTCATCTATTGTAGTTGGCATTATTTCTAATTGTTTAGACATTGTATCATATTGATTAATAACTTCTTGACATTTTACAAATATATAATCAATAAATATCTTTCCAATTATTACACCAATTTCATTATATCTTTTCTTAAATGCTTCTAAATATTTCTTACAATTTAATTTAATAATTTTATAGAGCATTAATTCTTTATAAACCAATGTAATATTCGGAACAGCTAATTCATAATTATCAAGGAAATCTCTATATATTTCCAATGGTTTAGGTAATACAATATCATTATTATCGTTAATCTTTATATTATTATCACCAATTGTATTAACTCTTAACATTGGAGTTTTCACTCTCAATATTTCACCTAAATATTCATCTTGAAATATAATATCATTTGGTGATATTAGCTGTATATATTCACTTATATCATTACTATCTATTGAGAATGTATATTGTATCTCTTCAATGGTATTAGTTACATCTAATATATGCAAACTTATACCTCTTATATTTTCATTTAAATCAATTATATTCTTTCGATTGTATTTTACCATATCATCGATTAAATTAGAAGTCAATTGATATTCTATTCTTTTATAAGAAGATGTCATTTGGATTAAATGGTTAATGATGTTAATACACTCATTGTTTATATCGTTTAATGTTGGAAATATATCACATTTCTTAGTATTCGTGTTATAAACTAACTCTACTTCAATTAAACAAGAATGATAGTATTTATCTCTATTAACAATTGATAAAAACTGATTAAAATGCTTCAAATAATCAGATGCAATATAATACAAATGACTTGACATTAATGCAGATGCAGTGTTAAACAATTGATTATATCTTCTCACTATCACTTGAATTTCTTCATTAGAATTTGATATTTTTAAGAAATTTGGTTTATGTGGAAGTGGTGGAATATAAGCTGAGTTTTTATGAGTCATTAATAACATATATTCATGAAAGGATGTATGAATATCAGGACGATAAAACCCTTCCATTGGTTTATGCTGTAAATATCTATTCACCTCCTCAACAAATGGTTTTTCTATTTGAACAACTTTATTCTGTATTATATTCAATATATTTGGGAAATAGGATGTTCTTATTACATTATCTATATCATCAATTAGACGAATTAACTTTGATCTAAATTGTTCTAGTGTTTTAGGGTATTCTGATATTGTTGAATAATCAAATGTCTGCTCAATCATTGGCAATATAATACCTAATACATCTTGATATACACTATTAATTGAAATTAATAATTCATCTAAACATAAATCATCTATAATATTATTTTTATAATTCTCTATATTCTCATGTTTAATAATTCTTCTTGCTTTATTTACTTCTTCATTGAACATTGGAGGTATGGATAGTACTTTATTACATAGTTCTCTATCTATTAACAAGTTATCCATTAAGTTTTCATCTCTTATATAATATCGTAAAGTTCCATATTTTAATGAATGAATATATTCACTATACATCTCAGATATTAAGGTACGACAGTGTTCTACCACTTGTGGATCATCAATCATATGAAGTGGTAAGTTTAAATAAGATAATATATTATATACAGTCTTCATAGATAAATTAGACAATGCATCTGGATCAACTATCTTTTCAGCCAAATCGTGGAATTGACTCTCATTAGAAGGTACATCTAAGTGAAAATCAGGATTCTCTAACAATGATGCTTTGGATAAGTCTAATGTTTGATTATCCTCATTATTGTTCTTTGAATCACCATATAGTTCAGATGTTCCTTTTATTAATGTTCGTAATATATCAGCTCTAGTTGGAGCATCACAAGGTGGTGGTTCATACACAGTATTCCACCTAATTTTCTTCACTTTCATCTTTTTACCTTCATAATTGTCTTTATGAGATGGTGACATTATTTTATCTATTGGTTTTTTCTCTGCTCTTGGATATTCTCTTATATTATGTTGTATTGGAATTTTTATATTTCTCACTTGAAGTGTTGATGCACTTGGTTGATATTTGGTTGCGATTCTGTCTGATGGAGTTTGGTAATCTAAAACATCTGGATCTAAAGCAAGTGATAACTGTTTATCAAAATCATCTGAAGGATATGGGATTTCACTACATTATATTATTATTATATGATTCTATACGGTATATATTCTACATCTAGATTTAATTGTACACTACTCAGAGACGAATGTGTCATTGCACTGGTGCTACTCTTGGTATCTTTGAGTGTAGATGTTGGTAAACTTCTAGCTTTTTGTTTTACATTAAGAGGGGAATTATAGGATCCTTTATTCATTATTTTAAAACGAAACTTTCAAAAAACGAAAGCTTGACAGGTTTGATTAAATCTATTTTGAATAATGATTAATAACTCTTTTAGTTTATCTAAATTTTCTTCTAAAGTATATTGTTTGCATTATTTATGGTTAGATATCTATTTTAAACAATATAAAAAGATCATTTTCATTGATTTCTACTCCAATATATTATATTAATGGTGAACCACATATTGGAACATTATATTCAACTGTATTAGCTGATTTCTTTCATCGATGGGAAAAACTGAAAGGTAATGATACTTACTTTACAACAGGAACTGATGAGCATGGTTCCAAAGTGTATCAAGTTGCACAAAAATCTGGATTTGATACTAAAAAATATTGTGATGTTATGTCTTCCAAATTTGAAAAAATGTGTAGTCCATATTGTATTGAGTATGATAGGTTTATTCGTACAACTGATGAAGATCATATAGAAACTGTACAAAAATTATGGAATGAATTATACAATAAAGGATTGATATATAAAGGTGAATATAAATCATGGTATTGTAGATCAGATGAATCTTATTTAACACAATCACAAATCACAAAGCAAAAAATAAAAGGAATTGATTATTATTTTACTAAAGATACATATAAACAAGTAGAATGGATCAATGAAATTAACTACAAATTCAAACTATCTCAATTCAAAGATGATATAAGAAAATGGTTATTATCAAAAGATGATATCATTACACCAAAATCTCAGTTACAGAATATATTAAATATATTAGATAATGAAGATATATCTGATTTATCAATATCAAGAACTAAATCAAAAGTGCCATGGGGAATTGAAGTTCCAAATGATAAAACTCAAACTATTTATGTTTGGTTTGATGCTTTATTGAATTATATCACTTCCAGTTATAAGTTAAATCATTGGCCACCTTATTGTAATATAGTTGGTAAAGATATATTGAAATTTCATACAATTTATTATCCAGCAATTTTGATGGGTTTAGGATATGAATTACCGAAACATATTTTAATACATAATCATTGGACAGTAAATAAACAGAAAATGTCAAAGAGTTTAGGGAATGTTATTCTTCCTGGTGATTTATTAAAACCATTTAAATGCGATGTAATTCGTTATTATTTATTGAGAAATAGTAATTACAATAGTGACAGTGATTTTAGTATTGAAGGGAATTAAGAAATTGAATAATACTGAATTAGCTGATATTGTTGGTAATTTAATAAGTAGAAGTTTCTCTCCAATATTAATGAAATATTGTAATGCTGTAATGTGTAAAGATAGTGTGAAATTGACTGATATTGATAGAAAACTGTTAGATTATATGAAAGAAGTGAAAAAGAATGTAACAAAATATTATGATTCTTTGTATTATTATAAAGGGATAGATGAAATGATTACTTACTTGAGGGAAGTAAATAAATACTTGGCTATTACTGAACCATGGAGAATAGCAAAAAATAATGATATATCTGCTATTGAAAAAGGGAATCAATTATCTTCCATAATCTATACAATCTGTGAGTCAATAAAAATGGCAGGAGTGTTTTTATATCCTGTTATGCCTTCTTGTATAAATTATTTGATATTCTGTTATTCATAGCTGCATTAAGACTATTGAATGTTGTAGTTCCAGGTATTACTGATGTAAAATACTCAGTTCTTGATGAAAATACCACTTATGAAAAAAGATTTCTAAAAAAGTTCATGCCTTTTAGGAAATTTAGAGATTAATTTTTATAGAGGTATTTCTTTGCTTTCCAAATACGACATTACATAATGATTTACTAAATTCGCTGATGATAAAAATAAAAATGACGATTGTAATGGTTTGAGCTACGCTTGAGTGAAGATGATTGGTTTATTTCTCTTCAGTTTTAAAAATAAAAACTTCACATCTTCTTAAATACTTTTAGATAGATATCCCTGATAAAATTATTAGGATGCCTATAAGGAATTTTTTTAATCAATATAATGACAATTATCCGCAAGGAATACTATATGATGCTGATATAAATCGCAGTACTAAGCGGAAACGTGCACTGTCTAATGAAAATGTAAATAAATTAAAAATAGTAGTATGAATATGTTTTAATATCCCATTAGAATCATTTCTCTGTATGTATAACTAGAAATAGTAATCTCAACGGAATATTGAGATTAGCTCATTCTATTGAACAATTAGAATGTATATTATTTTTTATCTTATTTTGCATAGTAAACTCTGTAAATGATGAAATTGTATGCTGGTTCATTGAAAATATAAAGACATTCCCTAATATCACATCCATATCTCTTCATTGTCTATCTGCAGAATCAACAGATAAATTATTATTCACAATTTCAGAATTAATATTAAGTCAGACATGGTTTATAACATCTTTTGATTTGTCAGATAATGTCATCACTGATGACCAGTTCGAATATATATTAGAATCACTTTCATTTAATCAATGTGCTTGTGCTTTAGTAGAAAGGTTGATATTACACAATAACAGACTGAGTGGTAAAACGTTAATTCCTTTAACAAACCTTATATCAAAGTCATACTTCCCTCGTTTAAGTGATTATTCAATTAATGGAAATTGTATAAGTGTAACTGATTTTGAAAAGATTATGAATGCTCTGAAGAATGGAAATTGTCAGAATATTCCATATATGAAAGTAGTTTGTATGATTTTATTGTTCTATTTTGTATTTTTATAGATGAAGCTTCAAAAGACTTGAAAATAGAAAATTGGTGTAGAAATCGGTTGAGAACTCAGTCATTTCGGGATTTAAATACTCTTACATAGATCATTGTTATATAATTTACACAGTTTTACATTTTGATTATAGATATCTTATATGTTAATAAGTAGCTGCATTATTAATTAATTAATTAATTTGATGGTGTTAATTACATATTTAGTAAGGATAAAAATGAATATAACATTAAATTACATTAATTCTTACTATATAACCTCTTTCATTCTATGACACATATTAATTATCACCATAAGAGTATGTGGTCTGATTCCTTCAATTTTAGATGCATCATATATTGTTAGTGGTTTAATTCTGTTTAATTTTTCATATTCTTCAATAGAAATACCTACTAATTCTTTATAATTGATATTCTCAGGTATTACTAACTCTCTTTGCCTTTTATATGATTCAATTTCATTTTCTTGCTTTTTAAGATAGTTTTCATATTTACATTCAGTTTCTATTTCTGTTTTTATAGTTAATGGAACTTCATTAACATCTTTTCTTTCATTTATCATTTTATTGATATTTTCTATTGTTATATTTGGTCTTAATAATATTTCCCAATAACTTCTGCTTTTATCTGATTGGATATTATACTTCTTCAATTCTAATGGTTTTAAATTAGTTGATTTTAACATATTTTTATATTCATTTATAACTCTATATCTATCAACCATTTTATCATATCTTTCTTTACTAACACATCCAACTTCATATCCTCTTTTAGTCAATCGATAATCTGCATTATCTTGTCTTAATAATAATCTATATTCACATCTACTAGTAAACATTCTATAAGGTTCTTTAGTTCCATTGGTTATTAAATCATCAATCATTACTCCTATCATACTTTCACTCCTATCTAAAATGAATTTATTCTTCCCTTTACTGATTATATCCAATGATGCATTTATTCCAGCAACGATTCCTTGTCCAGCTGCTTCTTCATAACCAGTTGTACCATTTATTTGACCTGCCAAATATAATCCTTTTATTATCTTTGATTCTAATGTATGATATAAATCTTGTGGATTACTAAAATAATATTCTACTGAATAACCTGGTCTTATTATCTTACATTCTTCTAGACCTTTGATTGTGTGTAACAATTCTAATTGAGTTTCATATTTCATTGCTATACTACATCCATTTGGATAAACACTATTTGAATATAAATAATCATCTGATAAAATATCTTCTGGTTCTAACCATATTGTATGTGAATCTCTTGTTGGAAACATTATTATTTTCTTATCAATTGAAGGACAATATCTTGGTCCTATTCCATCTCCATTGTTACTGTCATATGATGGTAATTCTGGCATATGTTTTCTTATTATATCATGTGTTTTTTCATTAGTTGATGTTTTATAACATTTAATAAATTGTTTTTCATTTGGTAATTTTGAATTATTATAAATATTCAAAAATGATAATGGTATTGGTGGATTATCACTTTCTTGAATTAATAAGCTATCAAAATTGATTGTTTTAATATCAATTCTTGGTGGTGTTCCTGTTTTTAATTGTTTCATATCAAATCCATTTGATTTTAATTGTTCAACTATATTTGAGTATGTTGATTCTGGTTTTAGAGTGTTTTTATAGTATCTTCCACCATCTTCACTATTATGTGATATAAATACTTTTCCACCTAAAAATGTACCTGTTGTAAGAATTATATGGTTAGAATATATTTCTTTCTTTTCTTTTGTTTTTTCATTATCAACAATTATTCCTTTTATTGATTTGTTATTCTTATCAATTATTAGATTCTTCACTATTCCTTCATATTGGATTAAATTGTGAATGTTCTTCAATATTTTTTGCATATTTTGTGTGTACAAAGTACGAGACATCTGAACTCTATTTCCTTGAACCTATATATTTATAAAATATGAATGAATGAATAAATTATACTGCAGCTCCTCTCGATCTATTTAATACTCTAAATTGAATGCCTGAAATATCAGATACAACTCCAATTAAGCCATCCAAAGCATCAACTTCTCTTACTATGTGACCTTTGCCAATTCCACCAATGGAAGGCTAAATTGTTACAATATGTAATAAAAATACATTACATGACATATCTCCAATAGTATTCAAGCTTTTACTAACCAAACATGTCTTTAAACCCATTCTTGCAGACACAGCAGCAGCTTCACATCCAGCATGTCCACCACCTACAACAATCACATCATAACTGATTGACCTTATTAGCTTTACAAAATTCATTTAGTTTGATATGAAATGAATTTTAGTATGAAAGGTTTGAACTTTCTCAAACCCAAAATTCAAGTTTTTGAAATTATATATGTCTCTATTGCCATTTTTACTAGAAGAGAGTAATTTTCATGATCAAAAAACGCAATCGAAAAGATATTATTTAAAACTAGGAAAGAATATACTGTTTGGATCAATCAAGTTTAAAAACTATTATGGAGGATTTGTAAGAATATTTACTGGATCAGATGGTATATAATTTAGGAATTATTTATGATTATAGATAGCACAAACTGGAATTTGTATATAGATAAACAGCAATTGATGAATAATTATAACTGTGAAAATGATTCTCAACAATGGCATGTAATCCACCTAAATTTAACAAAACCATGTAATAGAATAAGAATTGACATATTTCAACCTTCTCCCCTTTGGAATAAAGTATATTATTATTTACACTTTATATTTTATAGTTTGAATTACAAGAAATAAGTGTAATTCATGAGCCAGTCATTTCTTCAATTAAACAAAAAAATAATACCATATTGCCATCTTCAAATGATATAATTAGTTTATTTCGTCTTATAAAGACTTAACTTAATATTTAAAATATAAATTTATACATTTCTAGTATAAAATAAAACAAAAAATAATCATATATATATTTTTAATTATATTAATAATATAATAACCATTTATTAAATTGTCCCTTTTTATATAATAATAATAATAATATAGTACAAACATAAATACTTATAAATGATAAACAAAATCTTCATCATCATCAGCATCTGCAGGTTTTGGATCAGGTGGTAGCATATCATATTGATCAACATGTATACCACATTCTTTTAATAAATTGTTGAAAAATATTTTTCTACAAGTATTAAAGTAAGGATCTGACATATCCATCATCATAGTAGCATTTGCATGTTTAGGCATCATCTCAGGATCATATTCAGGATGTGGACCACATAATACAGCTTTACCTTTACCTACATTACATGATACTGCAGCAATTGCATCATCTTCAGTAAAATTCTTATTTGTATGAGGGAAATAATATGCAAGTACTTTATAACGATCATCATCCTTTACATAAGGTTTAAAATGTGGTCCACCGAAAAACCAACAACTGGCAGTGAGAATTGTTTCAACTAGTGTAGGATAAAAGAATGGATATAATATCCAAACACTTCTTGCATAAGACTCATCAGTATAAGAAAATCCTTCATATGCTGGACCATCAGCTATACCTGGGAAGAATTTCAATTCTCTTTCACCTTGTACTTGGAGGTTTCCACCTGTATCGAATTGCACTTGATCAGTACCATAATAGGCACCAGCACATATTCCAAAATAACTACCACCTTCTTCTACAAACTTTCGAATTCTTTTATTACCACCTGTTTTTTTACCTTGATTATTACTCAGTGCTTCTACGTATGGCATATCTCTACCACCAGGAAATACGATTAATTTAGTATTTGCTTCCCAATCTTCAGATATTACCTGTTCTGGGGTTATAGACTTCACATTGTATTTGTCTAAGTTGCAAAACTTTTCTATTGAGAATTTAGTCATTTTATATCCAAGAGGACTCACACCTTCACCTTTATAAATTCGAATGTCTTTCTTCTTTGTTTCAGTGCTGAAACTTCTTGAAACTATTGATCCTGGCCTAATAGATTTATTAATAAATATTCTATCTATATGAATAAGTCGATTCATGATTAAAAACAATTTTCAAATCTTTTTAATTCAAAAATATATTCGTTTCTATGATAATCAAAGTTTGATTAGCGTTTGTTGTTTAGTATTGAAAATGCAATTTTACTATTTTTTAGGGATATTTATGATGTTTTTAGTATGTTTAGTATACTTAAATCACAATTTATTCTTATCCTCAATACAAAAAACACAGAATTTAAAAGATATTTATAAATCAGTAGTAGTTATGCATGCATCTTCTCCTACATATATATAGTACTATTAGGCTCCTGTGACGCAGAAACGCCTAGTTTTCAAAAATGCTGATTGGCTGAAAACTCAACGGAAGTCGTTTCTGATTGGCTGTAATTTTTCGCACCCCCAAATTAAAAAATAATTTTCTCGCACCCTCAAAAAATTCAAAAAATGCGTAATCAGTATATATAGTAAATCATTATTATTTATTTACATATATGTCTATTTTCAAAATGATTCCAGAATTTGAGATTTATATCTTCTGGTGTAGGCTTTTTTCTAACATGATCATTACACCATTTTTCTCCAAGAGAAGTACTAACTGTTATATTGGTGGCTATTGGAGGCATTACTATATCCATACAATGTTCAACAAAAGCTCCAGGCAAAGGAACTCGATAATCTACAAACGGTTCTTTTCTATCAGGATCTGAATCTACTCTAATAAACACATAATAATTCCCAACTATATATTCATCATTACAACAATCTGGTATATCAATAATCCAACGATTATTAAAACGCATATGCTGATAAATAGCAAGCATTATCTTACCTTCATAATAATAAGGATAGATATAATGCACATATTTAGGAGGATTAAATGACATAATTAATATTCAAATGCAAAATACCAACATCTGAACGATTATTGGTTAATGCAAAATGCAAGTGCATGAATTTTTATTGGTTTATTAATGAATGAATATTCTAGAAAATTCAAAAATGAGTAATCAGTATATAGTAAAACAATGTTACTTATTAATTAATATCCATAATGCCAATAGTTTCTTAAATTCTTAAACAATGAGATTTAGACCACTCATAATCCATTTCATCGCTATTTACTTCATCTCTAAAGACATTAGGTATTGGCATAGTGTCAGTAGGTAATTCCAAATAGAAATTTAATCTTCCATCTTGCGGTAATAACTTATTTTCCAACCAACATTTCTTATACACTTTGTATTATAAAAGATATAAATTTTCATATCATATTCCTGTGATAATTGATATAACTCTCCAGGTAACATAATCATCCATGTAACTGTACAACTATGTTCAGCAATGATAAATCTTAAATGATAACGCTTATTATCTTCATCTAATGAAGGTATAACATATAATGAATCTATCGTTCTCAACTGGTGTCTACTAAATTCGTTGTTGTTGTTGCTGCTGCTGTTCATATTCTATAAATTATAATAATTAGATAAATTAGATAAATTATAGATTATATACTTTATAATGATTTAAAGAATCTATAAAAATGACTATAAAATGTAACGAATTTCTATAAATTTCTCTAATTTTATTGGCTGATGAATTGCATTTCGGTTGGCATTTCAAAAAAAAAAATTTAAATTTTATTTTTTTTCGTTAAATAGCCGTTACATTGGCATTTTCGTTTTAGAAAATTCGTTTTAAAGAATATTTTATAAAGTAAAACATATTATTTTATGATATTACATTTATTTTATATTTATATAGAAGAATCAACACAACTATCATCACCACGACCCTGTTGGGATAAAAAAAGAAACTTATTTAAGGTATAATATATATATATATATATATATATATAAATTAGATACAGAGAGAAACAGGAAAGAAGGAATTAAAATGTGTTCCAAAAGTATTAAGAGATGGTAATGTTATAATATCCTCATCTTCTTGAGTTGATTCATCATCATCAATTATTTGTATTTTTGATCTATGATTAATATGTATAGGTTGGTTATCATCATCATCATCTTGTTCTTGTTTCTTTTCTTCAACAGTAGGTATTGGTAGTGATGATGATGATGTTGTTTCTGGCATTAGTTCATTATCATCACTATCTTCATCAACTAAAGAAACATCTATCTTGTTATCTATATTAAACTGCGCTTCTAGACCTCTTATAATAAAATTGTAATCATAATTCTTTGAATTATGATCAAGAATAGGTATAGGTAAATGTTGAATACTACAGTGCCAATTGCAATTTGAACATATGGTAGCTATATATCTACCTGTAAAATGGTCATGATGTATTGTCCTTCTTTTATTTCTATTAGATTCATTTAATATGTCTCCACAATAAGCACATTTGATTTGTTTCTCATGTAACAACAATGATTGATCTGTGGATAAAGTAGCAAAACAATAGTTATCTAGTATAATAATTATGTAATTTCTTTCCTGGTGGAGCTAAAAATGCTTCTAGCTTAATGATAGTCATATAATGACATTGTGAGAGAGCAATATGTGATTGTGAGGGACATGCTGGTTTAGAATTACCAATTGGCGAAGAGTGTTTACCACGTGTGAAATTCAATAAAAATTATTAAAGAATCTCTAACTTATTGTAGACGTTAGTAATAGAGCGGAAGATGCTATAGAATTATGTTTGAAAGATACTGTTCCGCGCTCCACAGTAAAAGTTGAAGTTCATAACGTGTATCCTTGTCTTTATAAATTTGTGGGAGTAATATCAAAAAGAGATTACTATAGACCGTAATTAATAATTAATTATAACTACTATTATAATTATAATTACTTCTTATTATTTCTTTTCTTTCTTGATTAAAATTCTTTAAAAATCGATTATACTCTTTATCTGAAGTATCTTTTTGGTTGTCTGACATACTTGAATATAATAATAATATGATATAATTTAAAAAAAATGGATTCTATCAAATATATAAATCTTTTTGTGAAACGGATATATATAATACAGTCAATTTCCCTCCAACGTCATCAAAAATTGAAAAGAACGTTTGTTGTTCCCCGTATGGCGGAACTCTATATTGCAGAATGATTCAATCAAAACTAATATGATATTCATGATGTTCGGAGTTAGTTATTTACAAATATATAGTTAGTTTGTCATATGACCTACATCTGTGATATACTTTTTTATGAACTTCATTATTATCAATATTAAACTAATTTTTGTATATTTTCTATTATAATATATCAGTGACTACTACAGTCTAAAATACATTATCTGATATAAATAGAATACATTATTTTTAATGTTGATGTAATAAAAAAGGAAATTAAAGAGCAGGCTTGAGTGAGGCTTGAACTTCTTTTTTCTTTTTTCTTTTTTAACAGCCTTAACATTAAAAATAATGAATTCTATTTATATCAGATAATGTAGTGATCATTTTGAATTTGCATTAAAAGGAGCAACTAATAATGTGGTATTAACAATAAAAGTACATGTAGTTGGTCCAACATTCTTCTTTAATAAGAATAAACTAGATTTTGGTATTGTAAGTTATGCGTTTTTTAACTCAACTGATTTGATATTAAGAAATACTTCCTCTGTTCCATTTATATTCAATTTACGAGTTCCTCAAGATGGTAATTACTTAAACAAAGAATTCGAAATAATTCAAGCAGTAGCAACAGTATTACCAGAAGGAGAAGAGAAAATCAAAATCAATTTCATATCTCAAACAATAAAAGTATATGATTATTGTTCAGCAATTGATATTGAAAGTGTAGGTGAAGCTTTATTAACAATTCCAATAAGTGCTGAATGTCGAGTAGCTGAAGTAGAATTATTAGAAGAATCATTGAAATATGGAGATTGTTTTTTAAGATATACTTATTATCGAACTTTAACATTAAAGAATAAATCCAATTTATATGCTCAATTTGAAAACAGAACAAGATAAAAGAAGTATATAGATTGGTAGTTATTTCCCTGATCCAGTTAAAGGCGTAATTTGTCCAATGGCAACTCAAATGATTAAAGTTTAATTAAATCCTGAGAAATTAGGTGATATGAGAATTCCATTATATATTCAAATAATTGGTAGTCAATATCCTCCATTGGTATTAGTATTAGAAGCAAATGGACTTGGACCAGTGATAAAGTCAAATTTAAATCATATAAAATTTGGTGATATAACTTGTTTAGATACTCATACAAAAGAATTTACAATAACTAATCCAACTTCAATTCCAGCTTTTTATAAATTAGATTTTGAACGAGGATTTTATTTTAATATTGATATAGTTGATGGTATATTACAAAGTAAAGAATCTCAAAAAAGATAGTAGTTAGTTGCATGTTGGAAGATGTATTAGTTTATAAAGATACAATATACATAGCAGCAACTGAAGGAGATAGCGCAAATCTTCCAGTTACAGCTAAATGTATAATAACAACAATATTTTGAGAAGATCCAGTAGATGTAATTGATTTTGGTGATCAATTCACAAACAGAACAATCGAAAGAGATTTTTTTATTAGAAAATCGAGGTTTAAGAAGTCAAAGATTAATTTGGATAAATCAAACAGCAGTAGAAAAAGAAAAATCTTTTAAAGCCAATAAATCAAAGATGGAAAGTGAAATGAATTCAAACCTTATGAAGCTATATTTACAATAACTCCCAATGCAATCGAATTAAAACCCAATACTACTTGAAATTTTGTAACATCTGGAAGTTATGAAAAAACCCTGTGAAGTGATGAAAATGTTTTCTTGTTTGAGGAAATTTGATGGAGAAATAAGAAATAATGAAGCAAAAGAAACCGAAGTAAAAGTGAACTTTATGAATCCATTAATTCAATGCTTAGAAAAGAAAATCGAAGTTCAAAGTAAGACAGTTGTATTTAAGAATATATCAACATTGAGTTTAGATGCGATAATAAGTATAGCAGCTCCATTATTATTGAGTATGAATGAATTCCATTTAGAACCAAATGAATCAATGAATGTGACAGTGGAATTTGATCCAAATTATAAAGATGATAAAATCTCATGTAAAATAAATGGAATATTGAATATAAGATATGAAGATCATCCTCAGAAAGATTCAATTCCATGTGTAGCTGATGTTGCCTTTCCCAATTTATGGTTATCTCAAAATGATTTTGATTTTGAACTGAAAATCGTCGAACAATTCCTTGTCCTTATCATTGGGAATTAGAAATAGATGAAACTGAAAATCAAACATCTTCAATCAATGAAGTATTTGAAATCACTCCAATTCAAGGTATTTTACAACTAGGTGAATGTGAAGAAATGGAATTGAGATATTCTGGAATACCACATGTATTATCAAGAGCATTGGGTAAATGTTATGTAGATGGAGGACCAGTTTATAATATCAAAATGAAAGGTGAAAGTTCAGTCTTATCTTATAGATTGGATAAACAAAATATTGATTTTGGTAGAATTCCTTATATGAAAGTAAAAGAAAGAGATTTTCATATATTTAATACAGGTTCAGTAGATTTTCCATTTAAAATCTCAACTGATAGTGTATCTCGACCTGGTTTAGTTGGTGTTTCACCATGTAATGGATTAATTCCATCTCATGATCAACAAAGAATCTCTGTTAAAATGAGAGTAGGAATTCCAGATTCAGTAATAGAGAAATTAGTAATAGAAATAGCTCATTATGTTCCAATAGATTTTCTACTTTATATAACAGGTATTTATGCAAATATCAAAGTGAATGATGCTGAATTGGTAATACCAGATAATTGGGAATATTACTTAGAAGAAGCTGATAGATTGATTGAATTATCCAATACAGAACATCCATTATCATTCCAAGCTTTACCATCACCAATCAAACAACAACCATCTTTACCTGAAGTAGTAGAATCTTCAATAGATGAAAGTAATAATAACACTATTATAAATACTGAAGGAGGAAAAAACAACAATAAAAACCAGAACAACCGTCAACAGAAGAAGAAAAAGAAAAACCAGTTGAAGCTGAAAAGCCAATAATTGTAGATGGAGTTCCAGTTAATTCACCACATAGTGAAGAACCAACAATAGCAAATACAAATGCAGAAGAAGAAAAATCTAAAGAAAAAGAAAAAGATGAAAACAAAAAAAAGTATTCTGCAAGAGTAAATAGTCAAAAATCAGTTTCTGACAGAAGTAAGAATTCACAACAGAATGATAAATACGAACAAATACGAACAAATTACCTTCAGGAAAGAATACAACAGGATTACAAATCACAGTTGATAGAGAATTTAAAGCATTAAGATTATATTATATTGATTTATTATTAGATGAAATAAACAATCAAAATCCTGTTGATTTATGTTTAGCTCGAAAGAGAAAGAATTAAATGGAACATCTGTAAATGGTTCAAAAAGTGAAGGAGTAGTTGATAAAACCACAAAAACACCTGAAACTGGTTTAACAAATATCAGTAATAAAACAGGCAAAAACAACAAAAATGGCGAATAAGAAAATAATCTAATTTACATTTAGGTGAATTTCCATTAGCTGATTATGTAGTAGATTTTGGTAATGTAGTTCGAATTGATTGCAAAACGAAGACATTTACAATAACTAACATAGGTAATTTACCAGTGAATTTCGGAATAGAAAGAAGAACTTTAAAAGAGAGTGGATATACATTAACTCCAGATGAAGTGAAAAGATTACCAGAAAGTTCAACAGTGACATTTACAGCTAGTTTTAAAGCGAAATCTGATTTACCCGTATGGAAGATATGATTTAGCAATTCCAATCAAAGTACAAGGAGTACCAACTTATTGTATAATATAAAGATTATAATGTAATTCAAACTGAAGTAAGAGATGTAGGTGATAAATTGGCAGCGGAATTACCACCACCTGAAGAACCAGAACCAGTAGTAGAAGAAAGATCAGCTTTACCTGATCCAAAGAAAGGAGGAAAAAGAAGTAAATCAATTGATAAGAAAGGAGATAAAAAACTCATAGAAAGGGTAAAAAAGAAAAACCACCACCACCTCCTCCTCCACCATTTGGAGTTGGTTTATTATGTGATATAATCAATAAACAATGGTGAAAGTGATATTGATATAATGATTCAAGAAATCAAAGAAACAGTTCCATTGTTTAATACATATGGAGATTGGAAAGTTCCACCTCCAGTAGTATTCCAATTAGTTAAGAAGCAAATTCCAAGAAAACCCTTAATATCAACAAGTAATTATAAATTAATAGATGAAAATAATGCCACAAGATGGAAATTAGAACCTGATGAAGAATTGCCATTAAAAGTGACATTTGAATAATTAGAAACTGATAAATTTAACTATTGTTTCCACTTTGAGATAGTTAATAAAGATAAAACGTATGAAGTTCCAATCAGTGGTATTTGTGATTATCCAAAAATTAATCAAAATCCGAAAGATATATTTATGAAATCAATAAAACAAAAGAATGAACAACAAATAATAAGTAAGAGATAAATAAAGAACAAAGGATATTATGAATTTTGGTCAATTATTAATAGGCAAAAACATAAATATGAGAGAAAACAATCCATCTTTAAAACCTAGTAATTGTGAAACAATTCAATTCAGTAATAATGGAATGTTTTCTACAACAGTTGATTTGTCAATTAAAAATGATGATGGAATATTCACAATAGAACCAACCCAAATCGATATTGAAGCAGGTGAAACTCAAACAGTAGATACTGGGGCATTTCCAGTAGAAAATATTCAATAAACAAAAGTTGAATGAAAAGATAGAAGAATTTTTAAATACTGAGATGTTATTCAAAACTACCCATTACTCCATATCCCATATTTATACAATTTATAAACGTATAAGAGACAATGTTTATGAAAATTCTAGTATATTATGAAGTGATTGATAATTTTCAAAGAGAGTTTAATATTAATTCAAAACTTTAAAGATAATTGCAATAACCAAGACATTTACATTAGATAATATCTTTATAATGAATTTAGCAAGATTTGAAGATCAATATGATGAGATAGTAGTTGGGTGCCCAAGATGAAGCAAAGATTGAAAATATGATATGAGAAAGAAAAGAAATTAAATGAAAAATACAAATAAAAAAATGAAAGTGGAATAGTGTTGATAATGGTTTTAGAAGAATTATAGTAGAATAAGATGATAATTATTCTTTCTTCTTCTAGAAATATTATTACCAAATTGATGAAAAATACATTTTCAATAATCAGAATTTATATAAATAAAAAGAATTATTGGTAAATTGTATTGAATGATTACTATAATAATACAACACATATAACAATTGTAATGAATAATTGGTAAATTATTACATTGGTATAATTTAAAATAGTCAAAAGAAAAGAAAAAAGAAGATATATTTTTATATATATTGTTACACTTACATCTTAAATAATGAATCATTTTTTTTGGGGAGGTAAGAGTATTATAAAATAACACAGTAAAATATCTATAAAAGCTATTCTACTACTATAATTTCTATAAATATATATCATTCTATCTATTCCTATTATAATCTCTATCATAGGTCTGACATTCTAAATCTAGAAAGCGTCATAAAGAGCGATCATAAAACTCTTTATTATGAGAAGATAAAGGTGTTACTGGCAAAAAATGACCAACCAGAGAAGGTGGGTAAAGGCCGAAGGGAAAGAACAATAAAAGACACGAGATTGTGCAGCTTTTGATAAGAATAAGTACAAGTTCTTTCATGATTTAGCTGGAACTTCAGCCAATAGAGGCTATTACACTTGCGATGAATCTACAGGTAAACTGTATTTTAAAGGAAGAGAAGTCATTAAATTGGAAGATTCATTCGACTTCTTAGACCAAGTTACATAGAGATAATGCCCATTGTAAAGAATCATCTTTAAGAGATGTAATTAATGATCCAGTTCATGGTTATTATGGTATTAACAGAAAGATGATTAGAGCTTATTTGACAACCCTGCTATGATTGTATTAAACTTAAGGAGGCTAAAAGAGTACAACCAACACATCCTATTGTTGTTACAAGACCTAGAGAAAGAGTTTGATTGATCTTGTAGAAATGGACAATTGTAATGAAGATTACACGAACATAAAAGAAGAAGATCTCTACCATTATATCTTAACTGTCATCGACCATTATTCTAATTTTATCATGTTATATGCCAGAAACGCAAAACAGATAAAGAAACAGTGAAAAATGTACAATCTTTTATAAGAATCTTTGGTCCTCCTGAAATTATGCAGATGGATAATGGTAAAGAATTCAAAAATGCTTTAATGAAAGATATGCTTAGTAAATATGGTATTATAATTGCGCATAGCAAGCCAAGACACCCACAGTGCAATGGTAAAGTGGAGAGATATAATAGATTCATTAAAGAAAAGATAGCAGCTATGAAGGTTGATAATCCTGATGTTTATTGGACTGAATACTTGGAAAGAATAACAGAAATAATTAATAATCATAGATGCAGAAGAACAAATTGTAAAGGAAGATCCTTATTCTTTATGGACATGAAAGAGTTGATGATTCAGAATAAGAAGTTTAAACCAGATTATACTAATATAGAAGGTGATAATAATGATGGTAATGATGACAGTGATGGCGAAGAAGTTAAAGCAGACAGTGAATATGAAGAAGAAGAAGGTGCTAATGGCGTTAATGGCAATAATGGTGGTTCTGATCATGTTATAGATGTAGATGAAGATGGTAATGATAGCGATAATAGTGATGATGGTGGTAATAGTGGTAATGGTGAAGTAACAATAATGGAAGAAGAAGATTATAAAGATAGAATCAAAAAAGATATAACACAAAATGGAAATATCATAGAACAGTTTCAAGATTATATAGACGAAAGAAACTTCAATTATAATAACAAAATGAGAGATGATTCCATTAAGAAATTAGGAAATAAACTAGTTAATCCAGAACATGGAGATGTGGTTATTACAGCTGTGAAAAGAAAGATGTGCCAAGATGAAAAGAGTCTAGCATTAGTTAGAGATGATAAAGTTAATAAAAAGCAATATTTAGTGTATATTATTAAATTATTACTATCTAATGAATAGAAATGAAAACATGCAAATTCCATTAGTATCATCTACACTTTAATAAAGCTTGAAGTTTCATCAGAATTATTAGAGAATATGAAGAAAACAGCAGACAAA